>PITA01006884.1:0-95860 GCA_004023965.1 Spilogale gracilis
GAGCCGCTTGGGGGGCAAGATTTGGAGTCTGGGCTGCCCAGAACGACACACTTTGGGGGGTACTGGGCCACGTTGAAGAGAGAGGAGGGCTTAGGTCGCCAGCGAAAGCGGAATAAGCCAGTTTGGGGATTCTGGGGGCTGGGCTCCCCAGGGAGGGGAGGAAGGCTTGGCTCGAACGCAGTAGGGGCGCTGTTCTACCAGGCTGAAGGACTGCCTCCTGTTGGAGAGAGCTAGGCATTGTTGGGGGGCTCGAGATCCTCCGGGGGCAGGGCGGTTTCAGGTGGGAGTAGGAACGGGGGTGGGAGGGGAGTGGGGATCTGTGGACGTGGCTCCGGGGCCCTCGGGCCAGCCCTCTTGGGGTGGAGAGCACTGTTCCTGTCAACAGTGTTGGCTGCAACTCGGACTTGGGGTGAGAGCTCCCCGGGAGGCTGGGCCGTCCCAATTTGGGTGGGACTCCAGGAGGCGTGGCGGGAGGCTCTGATCCCTGGCCTGGTGGGTTTTTGGGTACCCGGTTAGAGCAGGTGGGGTGCTCGGGAAGTCGGGACCGTTTGGCAGCCGGGAGCACTCACCGCGTAGGCGCCGGGCCGCTGCCTCACGGAACTTGGGCGCGTCCCGGGCCATCTGACGCGCCCCGTGCAGGGTGCGCAGCAGCCGCTCGCAGCTCTCGTCTAGCGGCCCCGGGAGTTCCTCACCCTCCAGCAGGCGGACGGCGGGTACCAGGTGCGGCAGCGCCACCTCCCCCGGCTCGCAGGGTCCTGTGCGGGGAAGGGCTCTGAGCTAGGTTTGGGGCCGAAGATGGGGCCTAGAGTGAAGACGGTGGGAGACTGTCGAGGCGGACCGTAGGAGTGGAAGCCCAGAAACACTAGTTCCAGCCTGGCACAGAGCAGGACAGGGTCGGGGGTCGGGCGGGGGCGGGGCCTAAGGTTTACCCCGGCGGACGGAGCCGGAAATGAGGGGCGGGGCCTAAGGCGAAGGGGGTGGAGCCTCTGGTGAGTTTAACGCGAGGTGCGAGGCCTTATGGCTGATTAGGATTCTGTTTGGCGCTGCTGCGGAGCGCCGAGTGCTGCCACTCACCGGCGCCCTCATCCAGTGCCCGCATCAGCGGCTTCAGCTCCTGCTCGAAGGCCAGCGCAGCCTCTGTGTGGCTCCTTCTGAGCTGGCGCCACGTGCGTTCCAGCCGGGACACCTGGGGGAGGAGCCCTGAACATGCCTCCTCTTCCCTCTTCCCCATCACCTGCCCTCAGGCTTCCTCCTCATTTCTGCTCCCCACGCACCTGGGGCATGAGCAGGGCGCCCATGACCGCGGCCATTCCAGGAAGGTCCCCTGCTGCTCCCGGCCGCAGCGCCAGTGCCAGCTCCACCAGGCCCCTCAGGGTGGCCGCCCGCTCCTCTAGCGGCCCCGCACAACCCAGCACGGCCAGCGCCCCCGCCAGCGCCAGCGCCTCGTGTCTGTGGAGGTGGAGAGCACGGGTCTGGGGGCAGTGGGAGGTTTGTAACTGGGAGGTGAGGGGCGTGAACGGGGGGGGGGGAGGTTTGAAGACCCTGGGGATTCCACGTGGCTGGCTCACCTCTCCAGAAGTTCCAGCCTCAAGCGATGCCCATGGGGAAGTGTGAGCAGCTCCAGGCCAGAGGCGACCCCCATGGCATTCCGCTGAGCCTTGGTTACTCCTAGGAGGCCTGTAGCCTGGGCAGGGGGGTTAGTGGGGAGGTCAACCAGCAGAATGGGTATATGGGTGTGAAGTGCTGTTGGGTCTTGGGCTGGCTTCTGCCCCTGTCTGGGGAGGAGTGACCCTGTCCTTGACCCACCTGGCAGTCCACCAATAATAGGTGCAAAGCCGTGCTCCCAGGATGATGCTCCAGGAATAGGTCACGGAGAGTACTCAGGACTTTGGGTTCCAAGGGCCGATTCTGGGGGCCCAGCAGGCAGTAGGGGTTGTTAGGGGGCCAGAAAGAGACTTCGGCCTTTGGTCTTGCAAAACTTCTATTCTCTTCCTCCTCTTCCTCGTTGGCTTCCCACCACGGGGCCTCTGTCTCTGGGCCGGTGTGGCCCCAGGGGGTTCCTTGGGCACTGGACACTCGGGGCACCAGCTCACAGTATGTTGGGGGGCGTCCAGATGCCTCATGCAGCACCAGTGAGGGTGTTCGAGGTGGTTTGGTTGGTGCCTCGGCATGAAGCTGCCCATCGGAGGCCCTGAGGCTGTCGACAATGGACCCCAGAGGAGCTGGGGTCTTCAGCAACATGGGGTCACTGCCCATCCGAGGGAGGGCACATGTGGGCACAGAGGAGGCTCCTAGGGGTCAAAGTAGAGGGAGTGAAGGAGGTACACAGAGAAGATAGCTGGATGGAGTGGGGAGCTTTGTGGGCAACTATCCTCCTGGTTCAAGTCAATAACTGGGTATTTTGGTGTGGCTGTGAACTTGAAACTTCATCAATATAAATGTTACACACTGATCAGTGGTCTGAAAATGAACTTTCTTTGACACTTCTGTATGAATTCTGAATACTAAAATTTAAATGTGAATTCTTTGCTTTTGCCCCTGTGATGTACAAAACTAAATAGAAAAAAATATTCAAAATTCACAAAACGACAAAAGCATCAAAGAAACTGCATTCATCAAACTTTTAAATGATGTCTGGTGTTAAGTTTGTGGCATGATTGCTTCTGAGGTTATCAGAACTTAAAGCTGCATCCAGACTTTTGGGAGATCCTGTATTTAGCAGCCATATAAATAGACTCTCTTATAGGGATTTAAAACCTTCCCATGGTTCTAGCTCACTCTGAATAAAGGCCAAAGTCCTTACAGTAGAAAAAAAAAAAGCCCCCCAGATCTGAGCCCTGGATAGTTCAGCTCCACTCACATCCTTTTGGTTGAATGAACAGTTCAAATTCTTCTTTGGCCCCCGGACCTTTGCACTGTCTGTTCCTTCTGCCTGGGCCACTCTCACCCCCAGATATTCACATCATTTCCTCCTTCACCTCTTTCAAATCTTTCTCCATGAGGCCTGTGCTGACTATTACTTAAAACTGCAATACTCCCACCCCCCTATTCTTTTTTTTTAATGTGTTATCATGTTTTGTTTTGTTTTGTTTTTAAAGATTTTATTTATTTGACAGAGAGAAACACAGTTGGAGAGGGAACACAAGCAGGGGGGTGAGAGAGGGAGAAGCAGGCTTCCCGCCGAGCAGGGAGCTGGATGTGGGACTTGATCCCCGGTCTCCGGGATCATGACCCTGAGCCGAAGGCAGTCCCTTAACCAACTGAGCCACCCAGGCGCCCTCACCCCCCTATTCTTAATCTTCCTGACTCTGTTCTACTTTTAAATTTTACCCCAAAGCAGACTCATTTTTGTTGTCAGTGCCCATCTTCCTCCAATAAGATGTTGGCACCACCAGGCAGAGGTCTTTGCCTTTCTGTTGAGTGCTATTCTCAGCACTTAGTAGAGTGGCAGGCAGTGAGGATTCATGATGAATGGGGGATGGGGAGGCAGGGCAGACGGGGCAGACTGGGCATAAGGAAAATACTCTTTTAGGTAGGATGGCCAGGGTAAGCTACTTTGAAGAACTCAAGTTAAATGAACAGGAGTCAGTTAGGAAAAGATTAGGGGAATGGGACTTCCCATGCCCAGAACAGCAAGTGCAAAGACCCTGAGGCAGGAACAAGACTGGCTTGAGTGAGAAAGGTTGTCACTGGCATTATGAGAGATGCCAGCTGTGGTCAGACCTAGAGCTTCTGGCAACAATCAAAAGTCCCCCATTTTGGGGGGCGCCTGGGTGGCTCTGTTGGTTAAGCATCTGCCTTCGGCTCAGGTCATGATCCTGGAATCCCAGGATAGAGTCGCACATCAGGTTCCCAGATCAGTAGGCAATCTGTTTCTCCCTCTGACTCTCCCCCATCTTGTGCGCGCGCTCTCTCTCTCTCTCAAATAAATAAATAAAATTAAAAAGAAATAATTTCCCCCAATTAAAAAAAATTTAAATTAAAAAAACACTAAAAATTAAAAAAAATCCCCCCAAAAGTGCCTGTGGATTTCCTAATCACCATGACAATTTTGAAAGTCTTATTGTCCCCAGTTTCCAAGACGTTAAATCACTTGTGCCATATCAGTCAGGCAGTGAGTGGCAAAGCAATCTCGGGGCTCCGCTGTCCTGGTAGGCCCTTACCTGGTCCACAGTGGTCTTCTCTTGACTGCCCCACGTGCTCCAAACCTGCGGGCTGACTGTCACTCCACTTCCTAGCCCTGGGCGACAGAGATGAGGGAGACGCGTAGTCCCACCCTGAGCCAGGCAGCCCCTGCCAATGCCCAGAAAACCCTATATCTAGTCACTCAGCACCCGTGGACCCCAACTGGGGTGCTCTACCCCCAGGGGACACCTGACAGTATCTCGAGACATCTTTTGGTTGTGACAACTAGAGGGAGGGTAGAGAGGACGCTATAGGCATCTAGTAGATAGAGACCAGGGGTGCTGCTCACTGTCCTACAATACACAGCACAGCCCCCCACGATCAAACCAGGCCCAAATGTCAGTATCGGTTAGTGCACAGAGGGAGAAGCTTGGGGGTATCAGGTGTCATTGGCGAGGTAGAGAGCCTGTGATTACCTGGGCAACTCTCTCCGAGCTGGACTCTCTAGGAGGGTGTCCTCACTAAAACTGCGTCGAATGGGTCCCTGCCGAATCACAGGCCTGGAGGCCACAGCCCCTGTGGCCTGGGACAATGGACGCTGCCTGGTCACGTAGCTGTGAACCAGGGAAGGCAGGCTTGGGAAGCGTTCATCCTCCAGCTGGAAAAGGGCGGTGGGCCGGCCTGGCCGGGGACGCAGGGCCACACGAAGCACCTCGAAGTGTAGGGCTGAGCCCCGCCAGCGGCAGGAGATCACTGGGTGGCCCCCCCGGGACCCGGAGGCTCGAACCAAGAAGTCCCCATCTTGCTGCAGGAGGGCCTCTGCCTTCTGGGGATGGAGGACAGGGGCTTAGCCATGAGCCCAGATCTGCAATTCACTGTGATTCCACACCCCCATCCCCCCAGCCAAGAAAAGCCACCCGAGAGACCGGGCGGTTTTGCAGCAAACCATCTCCCGTTTTCTCATGGGCACATCTCTGGAGCACATTTTCCAGGCTCCTTTGCGGTTCGTCATCATCTGACACGATCTGGCCAATAGGATGAGGACAGAAGCACTGCTGGGAATGTCCAGACCTGGCTCACGCAGCCGTCCTGCACAATCCTACAGGTTCTGTCCCCTGCCTGTCAGGGGATGTCCCCAACGCCCTGGTGGAAGGCAGAGCCACAAGAGAGAAAGAGCTTGGGTCCTCACTGACTTCTGGAGTTCCACATTCCCTACTCCACAACCAGCTTGTACCGTAACATGAACGAGCCTCAAAATATTTGTTGCGTTTAACCAGGGACATCTTGGGGATGGTCATTGCAGCTGCTAGCTGACACTGACTAATGCCACTTCCAACCTGAGTAAATGCACGAGGCTCGGCGCACAGATGTGGCTTCAAAAAGTGCCGTTCGCTGGATCCTTCCAAACTGATTGTGGCCTGGAAATCATCCTTTATAGAAATGTTCAGGCAGTCTTATGCCAGCTGCGGTGGCTGGTGCTGAAACAGGAGCTGGGGACCACAACACCAGAGGGAGGCAAAGCAGAGTCGGTGGTGGGAGCTAGGGACTGAACAACACAAATGGTGGACACATGTAGCCTTTCCTACAGGCCGGGCCCTGCTGTGGGTATAAAACATATGGACTCATTTACTCCTTTAGCGAGATTAAGCAGTAGATACCATCACCCCCATTTTACAGATGGGGAGACTGAGGCCTTGCCCAAGGGCATACAAAATGTAGGTTGTAGGGCTGGGGTTTTAACCACTAAGCAATATGGACTGTCACAGTTAGACTGGATGGCCAGGGTCCCAGGACTCCTGAGGGTTGACAAGTGAGTTGGAGACGAGGGTGGGGAGATCTGGGTTGAGAGCAAGATGCCAAGAGTGCGCAACACCGATTGAGCACTTACTGTGCACCAGGGCCTGCTCTAGACCCTGGAGACACAGCGATGAAGGAGCGTAAGGCTCAGCCCTGCGCTGTCTTGTAGGCAAGACACACGACAATGAAACACAATGAATGAACATGAATGAAAAAGTTGGTAATGTCTGAGAGTAATCACTAAAGGTCATAAAAGAGAGAGGTGGGGCCCTGATGGCCATAGGTGCCTGGGACCAGATGGAGAGACAGGCAAAGCCAAGGAGTCAGGTTAGGGAGCATGCCAGGATACTAAACAAGCTTCAACACAGTCACCAGACCCTTAGCCACCCCTTCCGATAGAACTTGACTGTAAGCCCCTCATCCAGGACCCCAGTAGTCTCAAGAAGTCCCCAGTAGTCAAGAGTGGGAGAGGTTGCCTATGAGACGGTGCTGAGGCCCTGCAGGAAGCACAGGTACCTGACGGGACAGGGGGCCGTGGTACCAGGGCTGGCTGTCCTCCTCATCCTGAGGCAGCTGCATGGAGCTCTCGGGGGAAGAGGGTGCAGCGCTGTACTTTCAACAGTCCTTAGTCTTCCACATCTGCAAAAATGGGAATAATTATTCCTGCTTCCTAAGCTTCCTGACTGGTTGGGTTAGCCCTTCCATGTTCCTCCTAGTTTTGCAGACAGCAGCCCACATCCTCAAAATGCAACTCTCTCTCTCTCTCTCCTGACTTATTCTAACATATAAACATATTCTAAACATATTACATATAAATATATTCTAAGTTAAACAAGTTACTCCTAGATAAAAATATATATACACTAGATTTTGTTTATATATATATATGTTAGATTCATATATATACTTCATATAAATTGGGCTATGATTAACTTTAATTTAGAATTGGCTGTAATCTCATGGAAACACTAGTGCATTCACTGGGATTCTTGCAAAAGGAAGAGACCTAGGCACTCCTTTCAAATGTAATGCAATTTTTATGCAGATGACATGTTTCAGAAAAAATTCATTAGCTAATTCACTCAAACTAACATTTATAGGGCAGTCACCATGTTCCAGGTGCTATTGGGCAATACAGACCCCACAGTGAACAAAACAGGGGCATCCGTGCCCTTGGAGAGCTGCTGCTCTAGTGGGAAAGAGAGTAATTAAGAAAATAAATAAGCAGATGAAGGAGGAGATAGATCAGAAGGATGCAAATGGAAGAATAAAGCCAGGGATGAGATATGAAGATTCAAATGGCAGAGATAAGATTTTCCATAAGGTGGCCGGGGAAGGTCTCCATCAGTAACAACTGGGAGGATTTTGAGGGAGTGAGCCAGGTGGACGAAAGAACATTCCAGGCCCGAGCAAATTTACTTGACTAATCTCTACCTTCTAAGCAGTCTGTGTGCACACTCAAGAATTCTTTTTTATTTTTTAAGATCTTATTTATTTATTTGACAGAGAGAGAGATCACAAGTAGGCAGAGAGGCAGGCAGAGAAAGAAGAGGAAGCAGGCTCCCCGCTGAGCAGAGAGACTGATTCAGCCAGATCCCAGGACCCTGAGATCATGACCTGAGCTGAAGGCAGAGGCTTTAACCCACTGAGCCACCCAGGCAACCATCAAGAATTCTTAAGTTGTAAGAAAATCTAACCCATACACGACTTTCCAGTGTAACACCATTTTTTAAAATTTTTATTTATTATTATATTTTTAAGTAATCTCTGTGCCCAACATGAAACTCGAACTCATGACCCTGAGATCAAGAGTCACATGTTCTACCAACTGAGCCAGCCAGGTGTCTCTCCAACGCAATACAATTTTAAGGACATTAAAAAGTCACATTTCTTAGAAATGTCAGCAAACAGCAATTTGGCATTTGCAGATTCTCTCAGACTCCCTTGATATTGGGCAGGCCTCAGGCTCCGTGTGTCTCAGGTGTCTGTGGAGATAAACCTGCCCATGGGAGGGAAGCAGCAGGTCCACTCCTCACTTCCTTCACTCCTAAGGTGTTCTGGGCCTGGCTGGGTGTGCAGGGAAGCAGCCCCAGGATTCTCTCATCCTGAGTCAGCAGGGCCTCGAGGACCAGAAACCGACAAGAAGTTCCCAGGCCCGCCCCAGGCGCTGCATGCCTGAACACCAGGTGTGTCGCCAGGATTCCGGTGTACTTCCTGTTTGTCAGAGGGAGGGGGCAGTCCAACCTCAGTCCTGAGTCCCCCAGAGTCAGCTCCCTCTGTCTTGTGCCCTTCGTAGCAGCATGTAGGGAGGTCACCCACAAGGCTCTGGTTAGTCTGCGGGAGGGGCGTTTGGATGAGGGGGGAGCTCAGAGTGAGCACACATTAGACACAGGCCAGTTAAATCCTCCTTCTGTCCTTTGTCCTTTCGAATAATTTCTGGATATTTGGGCAGGGGAGAGAGGAAGGGAGCAAAATCAGGAACAGTGAGGGGAAGGGGCAAACATGGAGAAAAGAAGAGGGCTATTCATGCTCTATAGATCACACCTATGTACACACATGTGTAGGGGGGAAGCTGCCTACACATGGACAGCTGGACACAGTTAGACAGGGGTACTCAAACTTGACATTGAGCAAACACTGATTGGTTGAGCACTTATTATGTTCCAGGACCTGTTCTAGACCCTGGAGACACAGTGATGAATGAGGTCTGGGCTCTGCCCTGGGCTGTCTGGTGGGCAAGACAGGCAATAAACAGCATACAATGAATGAAGAAAATAATGTCGAGTCACTGAAGATAAAGCAGGAACGTGTGATAAAGAAGATTGGAGGAGGCAGCTATTGTAAATAGCATATAGTCAGGGAGGTCTCTCCCACCAGGTGACATTGGAGCTGAGCCCTCAATAAAGGGAGGGAGACAGTCAGGCAAAGGTTCGGAGAAAGAGCACTTCTAGGTGGGAGGTGGGAGGGTGGACAGCAAGGGCAAGGCCTGGGGGTGAGATAGAGCTAACTCTACACTTGACAGCTCAAGGAAGCCATTGTAGCTGGAATGCACTGAGCAAGGAGCTAAGTAGACAGCAGCGAAGTCGGCAGGGATGAGACCATTCTGGTGGACCCCAAATTCTCATCTAAGCGGGATGCAATGGGGGTTACGGAAGGGTTTTACATGAGGGAGGGGCACGATCTGATTGGTGGTTTAAAAAGATTGTTCAGGCAAAGTGGAAGCAGGGAGGCTTTGCACGGGAAACACGCTTAGAGGTGCACTCCCGGGTACGCTCAGGTGCACGGACACGCGTGACGCCCAGCGACCCAATCTGGCACTCGGCGACCCTTCTATGTCCGCCGCTCGGGGACCTACACCCAGATTATCCCTGAGGGCCGGTGGCCCCACCTGGAAAAGATAAGACTTTCGCACCCCAATAACCCCCGATCCTGGATGTGCCTGGGGCCCCTCACTCACCTGGGGCCGGGACCCGCGGAGCTGGAGAGAGGCTGGGGCCGGGCCGAAGCCGGAGGCTCTACGGCACGGCGCCCTTCCTCCCCGCCCCAGCCGGCCCCACCTTCTCCGGCCGCGCCCCGTCGGTTGCGGAGCCTGTTCACCTGGCCCCGCCCCCGAAGACTCCGCCTCAGAAGGTGGCCTCTCCCGACACCCGCCCTCGTGTTCCCGCTCCACCTTAACCAAGTCCAGTCGGAGAACCGCCCCCTGCATAAACCACGCCCCCTTGGGAACTCCGCTAGTCCCTTCCAGGGGGCCCGCCGCTTAGAACGTCGCCCCGCCCCCACAGAATGGCCACGCCCTCACACTCCACGCCTCTGTTAGTGCCGCCCCTCAGAGCTAGCTTCTCGGTTCCCCGCAGGCTGGTCCCAAGTACCCCTTACCCCTTGGGACGTGGGGAGGGGTGTCTCTCTCCTCACGCTCCAGGGTTCCTCGCGGGGACTGGGCGGCCCCTTACGGGCTCTCCGGCCGCGCGGGGGCGTCGGCTGCTGTGACGTAGAGGTGCGCTTCCTCCAGACAGTCCTCTTGGGTTTCCGGGAAGGGAACTTCAGTGGGTGTCAGGTTTTGTGGAGACAGATGCGGGAAAACACGACACCCTCACCCGTGTAACAGCAGGAGGGAGATGAGCTAGCCTCAGGGTGATTATGGCGGGGGAGACATTCAGGTGCTTTCCTTGGTGCGAGGAAGGAGGTGGGAGGGGGCTTCCATCATGATGCCTGGAGCAAGCATGGAAAGATTGGGGGAGCGGATCTGCAACAAGAGGGAGGTGGGTCTATAGCCGCGTTTGAGGGCCCACAATAATAACGACAGTATTGAAAGCAGTAGCCGCAATTAACACGTATTGAGCACTTACTGTGTGCCGGGACCGTTCGGCTTCCTTGACCTGCTTCGACGCATTTAATTTTTACATCGACCCCTCAGTGAAGTAGGTACTGTTTCCATCACCCCTATTTTCCAGATGCAGAAACGGAGGAACGGGGCAGCTAAGCCCTTTGCCCAAGTTGATCCGGCTTGTGAGTGGCGGAGGTGGGATTCATACCTGGAGCCCTGGAGCGCCATCCTGCCCTCCTCGCCTACATCTCCGTGCATCCCCACGATCTCTGATCCCTACCGTAATTCTAAACGGTGAAGGTTACGGTCACCCATTTTATAGATGAAGAAATGAGCGCCCGGGATGGTTGGGGATGGAAAGTTTCGGTGCCTGTGGGATCGCAAAGCTGGTGATTTCCAGGCTCGGCTTTCCCCCGGTGAACGTGGAAGAGACTCGAGGCTCAGGAAATGCTGGGGAGTGTCTTTTCCTTGACCTCCTCCTACCTAGTTTTGGTGTGGTCAGAGGGGTGGGGCGGTGGTGGTGGTGGTGTGTCCGTCCACTGAAGGAGACTAGCGTCCCCTAGTGATTAAAGAATTAAAGAAAATCCAAGGGGCGTGCCTCGTGAGACGGACGGGGGAGGGGAGTCTATTCAGCCTAGGGGGTGGAGGTGGGGAGACCTTGTAGACAGAATGATTTCAGGTAGTGATAAGGTCTACGAAGACAGTGAGTGTTTGTTAAAGGAATAGATTAATGAGCGAAACCATCTATAAAGGAAGAGAGGGTGGTGGGCAGGACCAGGGCCATAAATAAATGAATTTGGGAATGTCAGAGGCAGAGCCAAAAAAAGTTTCCAACCATTGATTTATTCATTCAACAAATACTTATGGAACCTGTATGTATGCCAGGTGCTGGGAACATATGAGACAGAGATTTCTAAATAGACAAAAAAGAAATAATCGTACTAAATGTCAGGTTTGTTGGATGGTGGTCAGGGCTTTGTTTAGGGAAGTGGGCAAGAAAGTCTGTGCTTTGAAATGGAGAGACTTGGGAAGATTTCATGGGCAGGAGACACTGAGCAGAGAACTGCTGGAGGTGAGGGAGCTAGCCGTGAAGTTGCCCCAGAGCAACATGTACAAAGGCCCTGTGGCAGGATTTAAGATTCTGGGGTGGCCTGGTGTCTTGGAGGAACAGTGAGGAGGCCTGTGTGGCTGGAGCAGAGTGTGTGAGAGAAAGTGGTGACTGGGCGAGGTGAGGGCAGGGAGGGGACAGAGGGGATCATGGAGGGCCTTGTTGGCTGCAGGCCAGTGGGCTGTAAGAGGAGGTGGGACATCATGACCTGCCCAGATGCTCGCAGGTGTGCTACTGTGTAGGGAGGACAGACTGTGGGGCAAGGGAGGGGGGCTCCTGGGGACCAGAGTAGAGGAAATACGCTAGTTCAAGCTAGGATGTCGGGTGCCAAATCGGGGTGGAGGCAGGGGAGAGAGGGTTCGGAAGAGAGCAGATTTTGAGTATGTTGCTGAGGCCGGCAGATCGTGCATTGGCTATGGAGGAAGACAGCAGGCTTCGGGAATTCCACCAGCAGCCCCCCACTCCCAGGTGCCCAGGCCTGTGTTGAGCTGGTGGGGGAAAAGATGTCAGGTCCTGCAGAGAATGGGCTGGGCTGCAGGTGCCCCCGCCCCCCCCCCAGGGCTCCTCCTCCTCCACCCCCTCTCAGGGCGACAGTTACAGGCAGAGAAGAGGAAGTGGTAGCTAGCTAACATAGGCAGTCAGGCTGGCGGTGGAGGCCGCAAGGGCGCGCGGGCTCACCCGGGAAGGCCATGGAGCTGTGGCGCCAGTGTACCCACTGGCTGATCCAGTGCCGGGTGCTGCCTCCCAGCCACCGCGTGACCTGGGATGGGGCCCAGGTGTGCGAGCTGGCACAGGCCCTCCGGGATGGCGTCCTTCTGTGCCAGCTGCTCAACAACCTGCTGCCCCATGCCATCAACCTGCGTGAAGTCAACCTACGCCCCCAGATGTCCCAGGTGAGCCGGCCACTGGCTGGAGTGCCAAAGGTTGGAGGTGGGGGGGCACCGCAGCCCTGCCTGGCACCAGGGGGGTCAATACACTGAAGCTCTGGGCCTGTGATGGAGAAGGGAATATGTTCCAGACTCTGGGGCTGGCAGAGGGGAATGGAGGGATGGGGGGAGGGGGGAACCCTGAGATCCGGGGCTGTCTCGCCCAAGGGTAACGAGAATGGCTTGATAGGCTCTATGTTAGGGCACATCTAGGCTGAGAACTGACAGACTTGGGGTTCAAGCTTCTAAGCCCCAGGCTGACTCCACAGAGGGTCAAGCCCCCAGAGGGGACAGTAGGGGGGGCTTGAGGGATGCCTGGGAACCCCCAGGTGGCCTATAGGGTGCCTGAGGTTTTTATCTCCTTTGACATCCCCCTCTTCTGCCTATGGGGGAGGGGCCTCCACCAACTTCTTCCCCCACATGTGTCTCCTCCTCCCAGGCCCTGGGCCCCTTCCTTCCCCTCACATCTTCTTCCCCTTCGCTTCCTGCCTGGGCCTGGGGTGCGTGGGGCGAGTGGGGGGCTGTGGGCCCCTGGGCCCTGGTCTTCCTAGTTCTATCCATCCCAGGGAGACATTGAGAAAAGCCTTGGTCTTGAGCCCAAGAGTGGGTCCTGGGGTTTTGGAACCTAGAAAGAGCTACTCTTTTTCTGGAGGGATTACTGCAAAGGCCCAGGTCCGGGGAGGGAGGCTTGTACTGAGTGGGCCATACTAGACTCAGGAAATATATTCAAATCCCTATTTGAATGTGGTTGGGGTGGAGGAGGTAAGGTGATTGGATCCTGTCTGTAGCACCTTCTCTGGGTCCCTGTGGTCTCCTGGGTGCTGGCTGGAAGCTGTTTTCGCTGGGGTGGGGGCTCCGGGTGCTGTGGGAGTCCGAGAGGACACTCACCTCTGGCCCTGAGGCTCCACTCTGGAATGAAGGCCTGGTGCCTGGGAGCTGTGGATCGGGGGGCCTTTTCTCTGGTCCCTGAGATGCCACGTGCGGATGCAGAGAAGGGAAGTAACCATTCAGGGAGGGGGCCTATGGGGGTCCCTGGGGACATTCCCTGGGGACACGGCCATGGGGTGGGGGAGGTGGGTGGCCCACCTGAAAGGATGAGGGAACTCCAGAGGCCAAGCCTTCCCGACCATTCCAGATTTGCATACCTTTGCTTTCCTCTGTCTTCGAACAGATGGGGAAGTAGCCAAGGGATCTGTCAGGCCCTGGACCCACAGGTGGTCAAGGTCCCCAGTGAGGCTTTAATAGCAGCCAATGGGGAAGTAGATAAACTTGAGGATGAACTTCCATTCCTGCCTGCATCTTGTCTACAGCTACAGTCTAATGAAGGGCACGGGGACATGGCCTTAAGATCTGGGAAGGCCGCTGTGGGGACTAGAGGGAGGCAGCCTCCTTCTTTGTGTTGAGCAGTGCCAAGGACCTGGGCCAGGCCTGGCCTTCATGGTGCTCCCAGACTGGGGAGACAGATACCCCAGCCCTGCATGGTCATGACTGGGACGGAGGGAGAAACCTCTGGGTTGGGAGCCCTGAAGCAAAGGCAAGATATTGCCTGGCAATGTCAGGTTTTATGCAAGAGGGGGCATTTGTGCCATGAGCTTTCTCATTGCATTGGCTTCCTATGCCCAGCTGGGTCGGGCCCCAGGCTGCACAGGGGTATTTCCCCAATCCCGTGCCTTCCTCCCTCTGCTCATCTTGTCTCCCCTCAAAGCTCAGCCCTTTTTCCCATTCACAGGGTGTGTGTGTGCGGGAAGCTGAAAGATGATTCTGTTGAGATGCAGGAAGTTGCCCCAAGAACAGAGCAACCTCTCTAGATTTTCAGGCCCTGTCTGTCCACTGATTTAAGCTGGGGGTGTGGACTTCCCAGGGGATGTGGAAGGGTGAAGCACCAACTATGATGGCCAACTATGAGGGCAACTATGATGTATGTTAGGCCCCTTCTTAGTGCTGGACAGTGGGAAGGAGACACACCCAGAGTCCCGTCGCTGGGGGGCCCGGCCACATAGTGGGTGAGACAGACAGTGAATAAATAAGGAAACGTTTCACTTGGGAGGGGGTATGTGGTCCAGAGAAATCAAAGCACAAAAAGGAGCTCCTGAGTGTGGGGGTCACACTCTTGAATAGGTGGTCCGGTGACCTTTGAGCAGAACCATGGGGGAAATGAGGGGATGAGCCTTGTGAATCTGGGCACACAGTGTTCCGGCAGGGTACCACCAGTGCAAAGGCCCTGAGGTGAGAGCCTGTGGGTGGCCTGAGGCTGCTGGGAATGGCTCATGGCTGAAGTCAGACCAGAGCGAGTCTCCAGGCTGGGTGGTCTGTCTAGATCTGGACCCTATCCAGGGAGGACCCTATCACAGGTGGCACCCTGACCGCCAGGCATCCTAGCTCACCTCCTCTCTCTGGGAGTCCACATCTTGGGTTGCAGAGAGGAAACTTTAAGTCCAAGGGAGTGGAAAGGAAGGGATGATTGTGACAGTCATTGTGGGAGGACCCACCAGGGCGTGGGAGCTGATTAGACCTGGTGGAGGCAGGCACTGGGGCCCGGATGAGGTCAAGGTTCCCAGCTTGTGAATGCCCACGCCACTAGCAGAGGCAAGGGACAGGGTGGGACAGTTAGGAAGGGGGTCAGCTGGAGGGTGGTGGCTCATGGGTTCAAATCCTGATGCCTCCACTTCCTGGCTTTCTCTGAGCCTCAGTTTCTCCATCTGTGAAACATGGATGAAAATGGGACCTTTATTTCAAGGACTGTTGTGCTATTTCAGTACTTCTTAGCAGAGTTTCTGATCCCTGATAAACCCTCACTAAAAAGTTTTCTTTGGAAGGACGTGAGGTAGCAAAAGGTAACACAGCAAGCAGGAGTTTGGGTTGGGGTAGTAGTTCTCACCTGGGGTGATTTTGCCCCCCACGGGCATTTGGCAATGTCTGGACCTCTTTTTGGTTTCATCACGTCTGGGAGATGCTACTGAAATCTAGTGGATAGACCCTGGATCCTACTCAACGCCCTACAATCCCACACGGAGCAGAGAATTCTCTGCCCCAAACGTCAATAGTGCTGAGGTTGAGAAACCCTGTGATCAGGACAGAGAGCTGCAAGAATCTTTCAGATATTTATTTGGTTGAATAATACATCCATATGGTTCAAATATTAAAACACACAAAAGGGGGATGGCTGGTGGCTCACAGTTAAGTGTCTGCCTTCAGCTTAGCTCACAATCCCAGGGTCCTGGGATTGAGCCCCACGTTGGGCTCCCTGCTCAGTGGGGGAGGTACTGCTCCCTCTTCCTACCTCTCTGCCCCTAACCCTGTCCATCCTCTCTCTGTTTCTCAAATAAATAAGTAAATCTTAAAAAAAAAATTACATACAGTAGTGCACGGGGAAAAGTTTAACTTCTAGTCCTGTCCCTTGGATACTGAGCTCCTTCTTTCTCCCGTAAGTAAAATACTTTCTTTTCTTTCTTTTTTTTCCCAAAGATTTTATTTATTTATTTGACAGAGAGATACAGCGAGAGAGGGAACACAAGCAGGAGGAGTGAGAGGGAGAAGCAGGCTTCCCACCAAGCAGGGAGCCTGATGACGGCTAGATCCTGGGTCTCTGGGATCATGACCTGAGCCGAAGGCAGTCACTTAACCAACTGAGCTTTTTCTTAAGTTGACTGTGCATCTTTTTTTATGCAAACATAAGCAAATAGGAGTTTACATTCTTATTTCCCACCTTCCTCCCTTAACATGGAAGATGGCACATACCACTAACTGCTTTATGTCTTGCTTTCCTCACTTTATAATCATTTTAGGACTCTTTCCAAATCAATGCATAGAGATTGTCCTCATTAAAAAAAATGACTGCACGATATGCTGGATAGTCCATTTATTTAACAAATGACTTATATTGTATTAACTATGTACCGGCATTAGTCCAAAGCAGGTGCCAGCAAATGACAATCCAACAGTTGAATCTGGGCTGCAGCATTTTTTTTTTTAAAGATTTCATTTATGTACTTTAGAGAGTGAAAGAGATAACGCATGTGAGAGAGAGAGAGCATGCATGCACGGGGTGGGGGGGCTGGGGGGGCGGGGAGGGAGAAACAGGCTCCCCACTGAGCGAACACCCTGGGATCATGACCTAAGCTGAAGGCAGATGCTCAACAGACTGAGCCAACCAGGTGCCCCTGGACCACAGCATGTTTTTACAAATAAAGTTTTATTGGCACACAGCCATGTCCATTGACTCATGTATGTATTGTCTACGGCTGCTTCCAGCTACTGTGAAATTGAGGAGTTGCCACAGAGACTGTCTGGCCCGTGGAGCCGAAGATATTAACTATCCAGACCTTTGCAGAACAACTTCGCAGATTCCTGTTGTAAACATTTTCTTCTCTTTATTTTTTTAGATATATTTATTTATTTGAGAGAGAGAGCGCGCGTGCACGCTTGTGTGAGTGGGGGAGGGGCCGAGGGTGAGGGAGAGTCCCCAGCTGACTCCGCCCTGAGCGCTGAGCCCCCGAGGTGGGGCTCAGTCTCACCACCCAGAGATCATGACCTGAGCCCAAACCAAGAGTCGGTTGCTTAACCGACTGCACCACCCAGGCACCCCTGTAAACACTTTCTGTACATTAACTTGTTCAACCCTCCTAACACCCTAGGTGGTATAGATGGTCTATTATCCTCATTTTTCACATGAGGAATTGAGGCTCAGAGGTGTCAAGTAACCTGCCTCAGGGTGCCTAACTCGAAAGCAGCAGAGTTGGGGACTGGAACCCCGGACAGGCTGGTATGGGATTCTTGCTGTCCACAGTTACCTCAAACTGCCTCTATCCCATTGTTAATTGGGGCAATCATTTATCTTATCATTCTCTGTATCAGTGGACACTTGGATTGTGCCAGGCTTTTCTTATGACACATTTACTGCAACCATTAACCTTGTCCATGAATCATGTTTTGACTCCTCCTCTGTGTGACCTTGGGTTTGTTTACCTAACCTCTCTGTGCCTCAGTATCCTCATCTCTAAAATGGGGATAATAAATCCCTATCTTTTAAGCATTGTTGTGAGGGATAAAGAATTGCTGTAAAGAAGGTAGAAGAGTACCTGGCTACGCAGGGATGTTATTACTGCTGCTAAACACATGAACAAGTATCTCCACGGGATAAGTTGCTCAGAAGGATTTGCTGGCTCAAAGTGTCTGAGCCTTTGTGTTCTGGGCAGATATTGACAACTTGTTCTCCATATGGACCTGTTCCCATGTGAGCTATTCCAATTACATTACCACCAGTAAAGCATGAGAGTGCTTATTGGCCATCACCTATCCACAGACTGTTCTGTTGCTAAGATTTTGGAGTCTTGCCAACTTCAGGGGTGATATATGGAGCTCATTATGGCTCAATTTACATTTCTCTTATTTTGAATAAGGTTGAACCTCTTGTCCTTTGCTTAGGAGCTATTTCTATTTTCTCTTGGTGAAGTAATATTTGTTCATATCATTTGCCTCTTTATTTTTTCTCTTCTGGGACTGCTGTCCTTTCTTTCTTATTGATTTTGAAGAACTCTTTATATATTAGGCTGGCTTGAATTTCAAGTCAGGTACTTACTATCTTTGTGATCTTGAACAAGAAAGACATTGCTTGACCTATCTGAGCCCTGGTTGTCTTATCTATAAAATGGGGATGTGGACAGCACCTTTATCTCAGGATTGTGTGAGGGTTAAATGTGATAGGTTAAGTTAAATTCCTTACTGGTGTGATGGATGTGCTACATTTAGCCAATGCTAAAATAATGGGAGGCACCCTTTTTGTTAATTTTATTTCGGTCAGTATGAGTTGGCTGTCCAATGCAGTATAAGTCAGGTGTGTAATGTTAGCTGCTGTAACAAACTATACACTTTAGTAGCAGTAGTGGTTTACTTCTTGCTCACATCACAATCTAGTTTGGGTCAACTGGGGGGTTAAGGGAATGGCTCTTCTTTATAAAGTCCCTACAGGATCTGGGCTCCTTCCATCCCATGGCCCTACTCTCCTTAAAGTCACTGGAGTCCTCTCTATCCCAAAAGGTGGGGAAGAAGAGTGTGAGGAGGGAAACCATGGGATGCTTTCATGGGCCAGGCCCAGAGTGGTGCTATAACTCCATTCTTGATCCATTGGCCCGAACTCTATCACATGGTCCCATCCAACTGCAAGAGAAGCTGAGAATGGTTTAGCTGGGAGCCAGGGAGGACAGGAAATAGTTGGGTGGACGTAGAAGAGAATGCTGTAGAACCCCAGAATGGTGCCTTGCTGGCTTTAGAGATGCAGGTCTGAAGGGACTGGCTCGGAGGAAGCTGTAGTGGGATAAGGAATGAGGAGGGCTTGCATTAAGCAACGGCAGAGGGATTCAGCTGGGGCTGGGGAGCCTGGGTGGGAGCAAATCTCAGCCAAGTAGGTTGGGTTGGGTTGGGTTGGCTGGAAGACCTCATCTCAACATGTCTACTATGGCTGATGGGAACAGAAGTCTGGGAGGGCCAACATTTGGTATTGTGCCTTTTTTCTTCCATTATGTTCTGTTCACTGAACTCCTTCTGGGCCTACTACTGGGAAATGTCACGCTTCAGGATTTTCCACAAAGGATGCTGGGAAATCCTGTTTCTCTCCTGCTCCCAGCCCTCTCATGACTCCCTATTGCCTTTGGGGCAAAAGGCAAAGTCCTCACCCTGGCCCACGAGGTAGGCCTCTTGGAGGAGGTGATGTGCCAATTGAGTATGCGAGTTTGGGGCATATTTGAGGAGCCAAAAGAAGTTCTTCTTTTGTCACCCTTGTTAACATGAATGGTGCCAGGAAGTGGGCAGAATGCAAGGGTGTGTTAGATGGGCACAGCTGAGTTTCTAAAGATCTCACCACATTGTAGAGATTAACTATCCCCCTTTGATAGCAAGGATGGTGTTTGGAGACCTGAGCTTTAGGAGGAACTTGGGAGTCAGGTCCCTTGGGAAAGAAATAAGAGATGTTCAGATGGAGAAGTTTGAAGTTTGAGGAAATTCTGAGCTCAGTCTGCAGAAATTTTCACCAAGAGTTTTAGCCTTGTGACAGAAAACCCAACTGGAACTGGCTTAGTAAAAAATAATATTTATTAGTTCATATAACTGAAAGGAGAATCTATCTTCAGGTCCAGCTGGATCAAGGGGCTCTATCTCAGGATCACCTCCACCCCCATCTCTTTGTTGAAAACTCAGTTGCTGGGGCGCCTGGGTGGCTCAGTTGGTTAAGCAGCTGCCTTCGGCTCAGGTCATGATCCTGGAGACCCGGGATCGAGCCCCACATCGGGCTTCCTGTTCAGTGGGAGGCCTGCTTCTCCCTCTCTCAGTCCCTCTGCTTGTGTTCCCTCTCTAGCTGTGTTTCTCTCTGTCAAATAAATAAAAATCTTAAAAAAAAAAAAAGAAAACTCAGTTGTTTTTTCAGTGTTTTTCTCCAGTCTCAGTCATCCTTTCCCCCCATGGTGGCAGGCAAGGGTGCCCAGCTGCTCCAAATTCAGATGCCCACATTTTTGTGTACGGTGGGAAATGGCTGCTCAAGCCCACATCTATGCTTCACTGGATGTGATTTCTCTCTCTCTCTCTCTCTCTCTCTCTCTGTGTGGCAGGGGTTGGGGGAGTCACGTGTCTGTTCCTCAACCAATTGTTGTGGTCGGTAGAATATGCTATTGTGATTGCCAGGCTGAGGTCATATATTTTTCCTGGAGTCTGGGAGGAGTCGACCCCACCCAAAGGAGCTAGACTTGGAGGAGGACGGGTGGCTCCCCAAGGGACACTGAGGGGCTGCTGGCAGAAGAAGCAGGAACAGATGCCAGGAGGTAGTCGATGTTTATACTGGCATCAAGTACAGAGTTGCTGCACAGCATCTCACCAGTCCCCACTGCTGACAATTGGAGCCCCATCTTTCTTGGTCCTGGGGGTTGCTCTGTGCATAGTAGGATGTTTGGTGGCACCCCTGACCTCTACCCCCTCAATGCCAGTAGCACCCTCTCCCTTGTTACCTTGGAGCTGTGACAAGAAAATGTCTGCGGACATTGTCAAATGCCCCGTAAGAGACAGAATCCACTATCCCACCGCCCTCCCTAGAAACTGTTTTGGAAGGAGCAAACTTCCGATCTTGGGGAGGGTCCAAAGAGGCATGCATGAACAGTTACTGTCTGGGGATAGTGAAGAAGAGATCGAGAGCTTCATTAAGTCAGAACAATCACTTATTTTATTATCAGCAACAGGAGTTATGCCGATTGCTGGGTTATGGGAAAGAATGCGGCAGACACATTCCCTGGTCTCCTGAGTTCATGGCCTGTGGGGGAGAAGGGCAGTGTACTTATTCCCTGTGACTGCACTAACAAAGGCTCACAAACTGGATGGCTTCAAATTACAGAAGTATGCTGTCTCATAGTTCTGGGGGCTAGAGGTCTGAAATCAGGGTGCAAGCAGGGCCGGCCTCTTCCTAGAGGCTTCTGGGGAGAACCCATTCCTTGCCTCAGCTGACTTCCAGCGGTTCCAGGTGTTCTTGGCTCCTGACTGTGTCACTCTGTCTTCACCCAGGTTGTGTCCTCCGTGTCTTTCTGTCGGTGGGTCTCCTCTGTGTGTCTCATGTAAGGACACTTGTTGGTGAATTTAGGGCCCCTCTCAGTAATCCAGGATAATCTCGTGATCTCGAGGTCCTCAATTACATCTTGCAAAGTCCTTTTATTATTTATAATGTCACATCCACAGATAGGTTCCAGGAATCGGAGGCAGTTATATGTTTTGGAGGGGGGCACCATTCAATCCACTATAGACAGTAAAAAAGCAAATCAAGAAAATATTACAATAAATGCTGCAGACAAAATAAGCCAGGGGTGAAGACGGAGAAGAGGAAAGGAGCATGCTTCTGGAGGGTGGTCAAGGAAAGCTGAAAGCTGGAAGGATGAGGAGCTGGCTCTGGGAAGAATGGGAGGAGAGCAAATGCCATGCAAAGGCCCTGTGGTGAGGATGGTCTAAATGAAGGTGAGTGGTTAAGGGAGATTGCTGGGATTAAGGTTGGGAGGAAGGCACTTCACTAGTGTGGCTGTGGGTATGAATGCACAATTAGATGTGATGGGAAGTCCTTGGAGGGTTTAAGCAAATTGGTGGGTTAAAGAGGTCTCTCTAGCTGCTCTGTGGGGACTAGACTGTTAGGGTGATTGAAATGGAAGTGAGGGGACCTTGGTGCAGGGGTTGATGATGGTGTCCCACAGGGTTGAGATGGTGGTGGCTGGACGAGGAGTGACGCACAGGCTCATATTTCAGTGGTTGTGCTGGTCAGACTTCCTGACCGACCAAATGGGGGAGCGGTGGGAGTGAATGAAAGGAGGCAAGATGATGCCTAAGTTTGTAGCTTAGGAACCTGTGTGAATGGGGGCATTATTTGCTAAGATGGGAAGGCTGGGGAGAGTCAAGTTTTGGGGGAGTTCTGATGGGGCTGAGTTACCTTGGAGATGGAAGACAGCATGGCATAGTGATTAGTGCAATGATTCTCAACCAGGGGTGTGGGGAGCAACTCTGTCTCCCCAGGGGACACTTGGCAATGCCTGGAGATATTTTTTGGTTCTCACTACTGGAGGGAGTGGTGTGCTCCTGGCATCTAGTGGATAGAGACCAGGGATGCTGCTGATATCCTAAACGCCCTATAATCCCAAGACGACCACTGAAATATCAGTTGTATTGAGGCTGAGAAATGCTGTTTGAGGGGCAAGGACTCTAGCTACATGGGGGTCTGGGTTCTGTTCTTGACTCTGGGATCTTGGGTGAGTTATTGTACCTTTTCGTGACTTAGTCTCCCCACTTTTCAAACGGAGGTCAGGATAGCCCCTGCCTTATAGGTCTGTTACAAGAATTAAATGAGTGAATGGTTGTCAAGTGGTCACATGCTGTAAGCACTACCTAGTAGTGACTGGTAAGCAAACTCACAGGAGTGGATGAGATCATTTGGGGAGGGAGGAGAGAGAGAGCAGAAAAGGGGTCTGAGCCTCAGGGTGCAACAGCATGGAGAGGTTGTGGGGAGTAGGAGGAAGAAGCCAAGGAGTCAGAAGAGAACCAGTGACTTAGGGGGAAATCCAGAGACCAAAAGAAGAAAATGTATCCACAGCGAGGTGTTGGTACTTAAACAAACACTTTAATCGAAGTGGATGGGAACAGTGTCAGAAAGTCTAATAGATAACAAGAGAAACAGATCCCATTATGGAGCATTTACCATATGCAAGTGTTGTTCCAAGTATGTAGCTCTTATAACTCATTTGATTTTCACCACAAATCCATGGAGTGGGTGCCATGGATTATCAGGTCATCTCTTCTGTGAATCAAAGCACCCCAAACTTAAAGACAACTATTTTAGAATTCCCATGGATTCTCTGAGTCAAATGGAGTGTGGAGATGATGGTTTGTCAGCCCCACGGTGAGGAGCCTTGAATGTCCGAGGGCTGGCTTTGGCTGGAGGATCCTTCCCCCGCACACTGGGGGTCTGGGGTGGGCTGACTCGCAGCGGAGCTCAGCTGGGGCTGTGAACTGGAGCCGCAGCCCGTGGCCTCTCTGTGTGGCTTGGGCTTCCTCACAGCATGGTACCTGAGCTTTGAGAAGGGGTGTGGAGAGATCAAGTATTTCTCAAGGCAGAAGCTGCATGTTTTCTTCTGACCTATTTAGAGACCACGTGGTGTCGCTTTGCTGTGATTCGCTAAGACCAGCCTGGACTCAAGGGCAGGGGAATCAGACTCCACCTCCTGAGGGCGTGTGACAATTTCCACTGCAGGAGAGCATGCTGGGTGGGTGCTGTATGCATGGCGATCTTTGGAAAGCACAACCTTTTCTTTGTTATCATCCTAGTCTCACAGATGAGGAGATGGAAACATGGAGAGTTTAAGTGAGTTGCCCAAGTGAACAAGTAGCTATGCTGGGATTTGAACCCCCAAACCTGTGATCATAACCTATATGAATATTGCCTCTTTCAGGGGACATATGAATCCTTTACGTGGTTATGGAGATAGTCTTGGATTCAAATTTCTGGTTTTCTGAGTCAGGGTTTAGCCAGGAAAGCAGAAATCATCTTAGATCTTTCTGACGGAGAGGATTTCATACAGAGAATGGCTAATGGGTGATGGGGAAGCTGAGAAGACAGATGGGGAATACCGAGGTAATGGACTAGGCAGGAGAAACCGTAGAGGAGGTGGTGTGACCAGGGTACAGAGACCAGAACCATTCAGGGGAGCCAGGACCTCGTGCAAGAGCTACCAGCAAGCTGCCAGGAAGGAGACCAGGAAGGAGATGTATTTGCTGCTGAAGAGGCAGAGCAAGAGAAGGAGAAATACCCTGGTTTCTCTTCCTCCCGCCCCCTGGTCTCCTGCCTGGGCATCCCATTGGCTGAGCCTCCCTGGAAGCCAGGGCGCAAAGGGGTCTGGGAAATGTAGTTCTCTTTGCTGTGGAGCAGAGCAAAGGGCTGGCAGGGAATGGATCCGAGGGCAAGCCGACCAATCGTCCTCATAGCAACTGCTTGCTGGAGCTCAGTGTTATCTCAATGGGAGCTGCTGTTACTGCTATTTGCCGAGAACGGGTGAAATGCAATGGTTTCATTTCCCGAGGCAGGGTCCCCTTCAGTTCTAATGGCTCTGGTGGTTTTGGAGTTCAGTTTAATCTTAGGTCAAAGCCAGGTCTCCTTTCTTAGGACTCTCCACCAGTACACAGCTCGTCAGGCTTCCCCCAGACAACACATCGGAGATCTGCTGCAATAACTATGTCCTTAGCTTCCTCCAAGTCACCTCTAGTCACCACAGCAACTTCATAGTTTCTCAGTGGACATCGTGTTTCCAGAAATCCACCTTGAGGGGTCTGTCTTGTGCGTGTCTGCCCTGGGAACTCAGAATGATCCCCACATGGGTGCAGCATCCAGCAACCCAAAAGATGTGTGGGGCTTGTTCCCTTCAATGCGATCTGCCCTGGAGCGTGGGACTGAGGGAATCGGGGGGATGTCATTAATCGCTTGTGCTTCTCTCTCAGGGACTCTGAGATATGGCCAAAGGGTGGGATGCTCCGGTGACCACCACGTGCCCCATTTTGATCACACAGTTTTTAAAAAATTATTTAGAGAGGGAGAGAGGTGAATGAGGAGCAGAAAGAGAAGGGGCAGAGATAGTCTTAAGCAGGCTCCACACCTAGCATGGAGCCCAATGTGGGACTCGATCTCAGAACTTTGAAGTCAAGAGTCAGACGCTTAACTTACTGAGCCACCCAGGCACCCCTGATTACACAGTTTTGATATCCAGTTTTGGTAAATAAGTACCTGATCCTACCCTTGGTTCACTCTCTCCCATTCCCCCTTTCTCACTGTGGCCCAGCCACACTAGCCTGCAACCTCTTTTTCCAATGCACCAGGCAGCGTCCTGCCTCAGGACCTTTGGGCTGACTGTTCTCTCTGCCTGGAATGCTTTTCCTCCAGGCACCCACCTGGATCATTCCATCCTTCAAGCCTTTACTCCAATTTCACATTCTGAGTGGAGCTCCCCAGACTTTACTTACCCTCTTAGAACTTACCTCCCCTTATCCCACTTGTTTTTCTCTCTTAATACTCATCACCTGATACATACATATTCATGTAACACTTTGAGTGTGTGTCTCGTTCTATTAGAGTATCAGCCTCACGCAAGCTGGGTGTGTACCTCTTTCATTGACAGCTGTCTCCCCAGCACTTGGATCACTATGTGGGGCATATTGATGCTTAGTAAATATTTATGGAATCAAAGAAGGGGTGGTTGCAAGATTAGAGTGCTCTGTCATGCCATTCCTTCTGATCACACACTACGCACCCTCTCGGTCTGCTTCTTTCACTTGGCACCGTTCTTCTGTGATTTATCGTAGGGCTGTGTGTATCAGTCCTTCACACCTTATTCCTGAATAGTATTCCAGTATTCCAGCGTATGGACGCCCCACAGTGTGCTCATCCCTGATGGACAGTTGGGTCGTTGCCACGTTTTGGCCATCACAGATACGACCGCTGTGTACACTCGGCTCCGTGTGAACACTTGCTTTCATTTCTCTGTGTAAACGCCTGAAGATGAGTTAAGTTGAGTGGTAGGTGCGTGTCTAACCTTTCCAGAAACTGCCAAACCATTCTTCCAGCTTGCTTTCACCATTTGACAACCCAGCCAGCAGTGCTTGCGAGTGGCCCGGAGCACTCCTCCTCTTGCTTTGCCATCCCTTGGTCCTTGGCTTTATCAGACATCTCTTTCATTTAACCACATCCCTCCTGAGGCTGTCTGTGCTCTTTCTCATGCTCACTCACCCACTGTTGTAACTGATCAGTTATTAATGCCACTGTCTGCTCAATGTCCA
This sequence comes from Spilogale gracilis, assembly GCA_004023965.1. NCBI lineage: Eukaryota > Metazoa > Chordata > Mammalia > Carnivora > Mephitidae > Spilogale > Spilogale gracilis. Next base: position 25,613 of record PITA01006884.1, read on the forward strand.
TCTCCCCCACTAGACTATAAGCTCCGTGGAGACAGGGCTTCTGTCTGTCTTAGCCACCACCAGGTCCCGGGGCTTGGAACATAGTAGGTGCTCAATAATTGCTGAATGAATGCATGACCCTGCCTGCTGGGCAGGGTGCAAGAGTGGAGATTCGGTTGGTATTTTCATTCCCAGAGCGAGGATGAGGAAGTGGAGGCACCAGATGGTGCAGTAGCCCATCCAAGGTCCTTCAGCTTGTGGCGGCTGGGCTGGGAGTGGAACCACGTCTGTCTGATCCCCTCTACTGACACTGAGATGTTGAGTGTGTGTTGGGGTGAGAGGGGAGGAGGGAGAAGAGAGACAGCTCTGTACCTCTGCTTCCAGGCTTTGAAGAGGCTGCACAGCATGCCTACCCTCTCTGGTCTGCGAGGTGAGGTCTTGCGGTCCCAAGTTTAAGGGGCTTCAGGGCTGAATGCACAGCTCCACCCCCTCCCTTCTGTCTCCCAGAGCAAGCCCTGGTAACAGGCATTTCCTGTTTCCGGTGGCTCCTTGGGCTGGGGTGGAGGTAGGGGGGCTGATTGCCGCAGTTGTGTTCAGCTGTGGCTCCTCTCTGCTGCTCCCTGCCCCCCCATCACCACATGGGGCCTCTGTCCCTGCGTATTGGTTCCCGAGAAGAGGGCAAACTAGCCAGCCTTTCTGGCTCTTTCCTTGTCTTGGGCAGAGGTTGTGCTGATGGGCGACCAGCAAGCTAAGGGGAAGTGTCTGGGTGCTGATTTCCCTGTGGGCAAGCTGCCAGCCCAACTCTTTGATGTTCTGCTGGAAGGGGGAGGGGGGCTGAGGGGCTTGCCTCGCCAACATGGAGGAAATGTTCTCACACACCCTCCTACTTTTGGTTAAAAGGCCTCCTGCCCTTTGCCACCCCTCCCATGCTTTGGGCCACCAGAAGGTCCTTCTGGTGGTCTAACCTCAGTCGTTCTTGCTGCTTGAGGGAGCCCCTTTCTTCAGCTGGCCCTAACCCAGCCTGGAGGGCTGATGAGTCATACCCCCATCCCCTCTTGAGATGTCACATGACTGGGTGGAAGAAGTCTCCAGGCTCAGCTGATCTCCCTGAGGTCGGGAGGGAACTTCCTCCCACGGGCCAGATGAGGCCAACTGTTCTGTTGTCCCCGGTGGCTTGCAAGCCATGGCGGGAGTCAGCAGCCTTCGAGGCCGCAGAGGCTGCCGGGCAGGACAGTGTGGCCGATCCCCCTGCGTGGCACCAGGAGGCAGCCTGGTGTGGTTCAAAGGGGGTAGGGTGGCGCAGGGCTTAAGCGCATGGCTCTTGGCTCAGAGAGCTTGTATCTGGCTCCTCATTCCTTCCTGTGCGGCCTCGGAACTGATATATCCTCACTGAGGCTCAGTTGTCTCACCAGTAAAATGTGGGTTCGTTTATTCACCGACTTTACTGAGAGCGTCTGCCGCGTGCCAGACCTCGTCGTAGGTGCTGAGGTCACAGCAGTGAGTACATGACAGAGAGAAGCCTCTCCTTGCGGAGCTGTGTGCTGGCGGGTAAGAGAGGACAGACAGCAAACCAGAGAAATAAGAGAAACATACAGTGCCCCAGACAATTAGCTGTATGAAAAAAACACAAAGCAGAGGGGAGGATGGGGAGTGCTAGGTGTGTGTGGTGTGTGTGTGTGTAGAGCAGTTTTAAATAGAGTGACTGGGGACGTCCCACCGAGAAGTGACATTTCATCAAAGGCCTGAGACAAGGGAGCGAAGCACTGGGTTGATGGGGGATGGACATTCTGAGCAGATGGGAACAGCCCGTGCAAAGGCCCTGTGGGCACGGCCATGCCTGGCCTGTTGGAGGAAGCGCGAGGAGGCCTGTGTGGCAGGAGCAGAGAGAGCTAGGAGGAGAACGGGAGCAGGGGAGGTAGGGAGGGGATGGGGCAGGTCATGTGGGGCCTTGTGGTTTGCATCTGGGTAGGAGGGGAGCCCTGGGAAGGTTTTGACGATATTTCTTTGGCTGTCATGTTCAGAATAAATGACATGGGCCCCGGGGCAGAAGCAAGCAGTCCAATGAGGAGGCCACTGCAGTAAGGGGTGAGCGGTAATGGTGGCTCGGGCCTGGCAGGTGCGTCCAAGGGGCAGGATCGGGCTGCATTTGGAAGGTGGAGCCAACAGGATTTGTTGAGGGGTTGGAAGTGGATGAGAGAGAAACAGAGGAACCAAGGTGTCTCCAGTGTTCTGGGTTCGAACCACCGGAAGGCTCTTGTTAGAGCATGTCTCCTAGGTCCCAGCAGCTGCATTGCCAAACTGTTCACCTAGTTTTGGGAGAGGCCAGGCTCTCAATAAATGGCGCTTCCCAGGAAGGGCTAGGGGCTCTGGAGGGCAGCGGCTGGCTCTCACAGGCAGGGCTGTTTCACTGAGTGGCTCTTCAGAGACAGCTTTGGGAAGTCGTGCGGCATCAAGGAAAGGAGGGTGAGCCATGGGACAGGAAGGAAGGAACACGGGAGAGCGCAGAAGCATGCAGCTTGCTGCTCGTGATGCGTGCATGCATGGAGAGAGAATGAGGACAGGGCAGGGAGGGGCAGCCAGGGAGGAGGGAAAGAAGAGCGTGAGATCGGAGATAGTGCCTGCGACTTGGAAATGTGACTCTAATGTTTAATTTAAAAGTAAGTGCATTTACCCAAAGGAACTGAGACCTCATGTCCACACAGAAATCTGCACTTGGATGTTTGTGGGGGCTTCATTCAGCATCGCCAGAACTTGGAAGCGGCCGAGAACTTCAGGTGGCCTCCTACTGAAGGAGGTGACAGATGAGGAAACTGTGGGACATCCAGACAAGGGGATTATGGAGACAGTGGTTGCCAGGGGCTCAGGGGGAGGAACAGATGGACAGATGGATTCCAGAGGGTCTTGAAGGCAGTGAAACTACTCTGTATGTTATTATAATGGTAGATATGTGTCATTATGTATTTGTCTAAATCCACAGAATGTACATCGGGAATGAACCCTGATGTCAACTATGGACTTTGGGTGATGACGTGTCAATGTAGGTTCATTGATGATAACAAGCGCACCCTCTCTGGTGGGGGAGGCTGATAGTGGGGGAGACTGCATACTTGGGGGTAGGGAGATGTATGGAAATCTCTCTACCTTGCATTCAGTTTTTCCATGGACCTAAAACTGCTCTAAAAACCCAAAGTGTACTATAAAAGGAAAGAAAGGAGGGAGGGAGGGGGGAGAGCCTCCAGGCAGGACTGATGACGATTCCATGCACGCGAAAAGGGGCTGGCCAGGTATTTTCTCACCTCCTTCCAGCCTGCTTGTCTCTGCTCTGCATGGTCTCTCTCCCTCCAGAGGTTAGGCTGAGCTCTTTATTTTGGCAGCAGTGTTCCAAGAAAGCAAGAGCAGACTTTAAAAGATTTTGCCTCTCTGGTGGGTGGGAAATAGTATCTTTTGGTTTTAATTGGCATCACTTTGATGACTACCAACGTTGACCATTTCCCCGTGGGTTTGAGGGCGTTGGAGACTCCTCTTCAGGGAAACTCGTGCTCCCGTCTTGCCAATTTTCTGATTGAATTGTTGTTTTTTTCTTCTTGAATCATTAGGAATTCTTTATAAATCTGAATACGAATGTGTAGCAAATATCCATTTTCACTCTGTCGCTTGTCACTCTCTTCCTAATACTTTTTGATGAATAGACCTTTATTTTAGTTTGATCAAATCTGGTTTATCATTTGGATTTTTGGTTGTTCCAGAATCATTCACAATTCTGAGGTCATCCAGATAGTCTCCTCAATTGTCTTCTCAAAGTTTTGCCTTTAGCACTTAAATCTTTAATACCATGTGGAATTTCTTTTGAGTAGGATATGAGGCAGGAATTTGATTTATTGTTTGTCTGGGTTTTTTGCCCTTATGGATACCCAGTCGAACTACCCACAATTAAAATATAGTACCGCTTTTTTTTATTTTAAGATTTTATTTATTTATTTGACAGAGAGATCACAAATAGGCAGAGAGGCAGGCAGAGAAAGAGGGGGTGTGCAGGCTCCCCGCCGAGTAGAGAGCCTGATGCGGGACTCGATCCCAGGACCCTGAGATCATGACCTGAGCCGAAGGCAGAGGCTTAACCCTCTGAGCCACCCAGGCGTCTCTATAGTACTGCTTTTTACCATACTTCTGTAACACCTGCTACGTCATAAAGACATTTTCATACACGTGTGATTTATTTCTGGCTCCTCTACTATGGTCTATTTGTCTTTATCCCTATATTTCTTATCTCTTGCTAAATAGCCAGTTATCCCCCAAATATTCCTTTATTGAGCACTTACTATGCTTGCGAGTTATTCGCATGAGGAATGAGGAAATGGCTCAGCTGGGGTTTCTCATGAGGTTGTAGTCAGATGTTAGCCAAGCCTGCAGTCATCCAAAGGCCCAACTGTGGCGGGAAGATCTGCTTCCTTGATTCATCCACACAGATCCCCAGTTCCTCTCCACTTGGACCTCTCCGTAGAGCCGACCGAGTGGTCTCACAACATGGTGGCTGGTCACTGATCCAAGAGGCCCAAAGTGGAAGCTGCAATACCTTTCATTCCCTAGCCCTGAAAATCACATCTTGTTAGCTCTACCATACTCTGTCATTCAGTAACACAGGGCTAATCTTGGTTCAGTGAGAGAGGCGATTACAAATAGGGCACAAGTACTGGGATCTGTGGGCCACTGGGGGCCATCTTGGAGGCTAATTATTGCTATATTACATTGTTTTAATTAATTCATGCTATAATTACATTGTTTTAATTACTGGAGATTAATGATAAGCCTTGACGTGAGTATTCCCAGTTAAGTTTTCCTCTACAGAATTATCTTGGCTATTTGTGATTCTGTGCTTTCCCATATAAATTTTAGGATTCATGTGCCAAGTTCAATAAAAAACCATTTTGAAATTTTTATTTATTTATGAGAGAGAGAGAGAGAGCATACAAACAGGGACAGGAGTGGGAGAGAGAGAAGCAGGAAGCCCCGATGCGGAGCTCAATCCCAGGACCTCAGGATCATGACCTGAGCCGAAGGCAGATGCTTAATGACTGAGCCACCCAGGTGCCCCCATTTTGAGATTTTAATTGAAATTGTATTGGATTTATTGCACAATTTTGGCGAGGGCTGAAAATTTTAAAATAGTGAGTCTTTCCAGACAAGAGTTAGTATATATTTTACTCTTTTTGTTTAGATCTTCTTTCATATTTTTTGATAAAATTTTATAATTTTTCATAAAAGATTTTGCACTTCTTTTTGTGGATTTGTTTTGTATCACTAGCTTTTTTGTATGTCTGTTTTACCTTTTTTGGGGGCTATGGTGAATGGTATCCTTTTAAAATTGAAGTCCAAATTTTCATGCGATGAAATACTCCGTTCTTCAGTTTACTGCTCAGTCAGTTGTAGGAGATGTATAGACTTGTGCAACCCACACCCTTATCAAGACACAGAACATTTCCATCACTTGTGGCCTTTCTGAGTCAATCTCCACCACCTTCCCCACCCCAGAAACAACCACTGGTCTGATTTCTATCACCATAGATTAGTTTTGCTTATTCTAGATTTCATAAATGTTATCTTTTTAAGAAAATAACATTTTCTGATTGATTGTTGCTAATGCACCAACACATGAGAAACTTTGAATATTGATTGTGTGTTCACTCACATCATGAAGTCACTATATTGATTCTGGTTATTTATCTGTATGTTCTTTTGGACTCTCTGTGTTGACAATGGTATCTTCTGCAGATGCTGGATTTCTTCCTCCTTCCTTCCCTTCCCTTCCTTTCCCTTCTCCCCTCTTCCCTCCCACCCTCCTCTCCCCTCTTTCCTTCCTTTTTGTTTTTTCTTGCAGTAAGATCTAGGATCTTCAATGCAGTGTTGTCTAGAAATGGTAATGGGGACACCTTACCATAGTTCTGATTTCAAATGCCAGGGAATCTTTTCAACACTTCCCCATTACATATAATGTTCTACTTTTTATTTAAGATAAAAGTTTAAAGAGGTTTTTGAAGATGCCCTCTTTATCAGGTTACAGAAATTCTTTTCCTCTCTTACTTTGCCCAGAGTCTTTTATTCTTTCTCTTTCTTTCTTTAAAAAGATTTTATTTACTTAATTGGGATAGAGATAGAGAGAGAGATAGATAGAGAGAGAGAGAGAGAGAGAGAGAGAGCAGCACAACTGTGTGCTGGGTGGGAACGGCAGGAGAGGGAGAAACAGTCTCTCCACTGAGCAGGGAGCCCAATACGGGGCTGGATCCCAGGACCCTGGGATAATGACCTGAGCCAAAGGCAGACGCTTAACCGACTGAGCCACCCAGGTGCCCCTCTTTCTTTCTTTATCACAGATGGATTTTGAATTGCTACTCTTTTTTGTGCACCTCTAACTATTACTAATTTCTTTTCAGCAGAGAGAGAACAGGGCTTGGGCAGGCAAAAGAATCTATCTGGAATTTACTAACACTCTGTACCTCATATTTATTTTACACTGCCTTCTTTTTATAGCGAATGATCCCAGTTTTCTTTTGATACCGGGATGTAAAGTTCTCTTCTTAAATACATTTATTTAAGTTAAAACTTATTTATCTTGTTTTATTTTTTAAAAGATTTATTTATTTACTTGACAGAGGGAGAGAGAGAGAGAGAGAGAGAGAGAGAGAGAGAGAGAGAAAGAGAGAGAGAAAGCAAGAGAGCACAAACAAGGGGAGTGGCAGAGGGAGAGGGAGAAGCAGACGGGGCTCGATCCTGGGAAGCTGGAGGCAGATGCTTAACTGACTGAGCCACCCAGGCATCCCTGAGTTAAAGTTTATTTAAAGTTAATGTTCCACAGATAGTGGAGTAGGTATACTGTGGATGCAGCAATAATCGAGAAGAAGATACAGTCTGGAGATGGAAGTGTGGGATCTACAGACACAATGAACACTGTGTATTGACCCGATTCACTTGTGTTCCTGGCACATAGTGCTTCCAGTCACGTTGCCTGAGTTTGTATCTGGCTGGCTGTCCTTGCCTCAGGTTCCTTATCTGTAAAATGAGGATATAATAGTATATGCAGGGTTCCATTATACACGCATGCACGGGGAGGGGAGCGGCGGGGAGAGAATATGAGTGGGGGCAGGGAGGGATCTGGAGGGAGGAAGGAAGAGAAAGTCAAATTCATAGAAGCAGAGAGTAGAAGTGATATAATATATATGATATAATATAATAAAGAGTGCTGGGAATTGGGCACATGGCAGGTGCTCGTGTAAGACCACGAGATAAAACTGTGGTCAAGAAAGGACGGTTAGGATTTTGTGGGCTCTAGGGACCTTAGAGAGAGCTGAGTGCATTGGGACATTTGGATGAATTGATATCAGGTAAATGCAAGGACGTGAGGGCTTGTTTACAACAGAACCAAATGCCCCAAGCCCAGAGCGACATCCTGTCTGCCCGCTGCCTCAGTTAGTAGCTTGTGGTTGGAAGTCACTACAGCCCAACCCAAACGGGTTTAAACAAGAAGGGAATGTGTTGGCTCATGCAATTGAGAGGTTCAAACATGCTTCCTATAAACGGAACCATACAATATGTGACCTTTGGCGCCTGGCTTCTTTCACTGAGCACCTCGTTTTTGAGGGTTATCCACTTTGTAGCATATGTACCAATACTTCACTCCTTTCTATGGCCTAATAACACTCCGCTTTATAGATATACCTTACTTTGCTGATCTATTTGTCAGTTATAGACATAGATAACGTCACAGAGATAGAAAGCGAACAGCGGTTACGAAGGAGAAGGAAGAGATTGGGAATGGCAGGTGACTGCCTAATGGGGACGGGGTTTCCTTTTGGGCTAGATTTTTTTTTTATTGATGTAAAAGATACACAATATTTATCATGAGCATATACATACATAAAATGACATACACATTTGATAAATATAAATACAAATTTTATAGATATTTGACTACTATATAAATAAGATAGGATAGTTATCATTTTAACCATTTGTAAGCATACAATTCACTGGCATTAAATCTCCTCACAATGTTGTCTACCCATTACTACTATATCCTCTTCCTCTTTCCCTACAGAAACTCTGTCCCCATGAAATACTGACTCCCCACCCCCGCCTCCAACCTCTGCCTCCCACCTTTCTGTCTCTGTGCATTTGCCTACTCTAGGGACCTCACAGAAGTGGAATCCTGCAATAATTTTCCTTCTGTTTCTGGCTTACTTCACTGAGCATAACGTTTTCAAGGTGCATTCATGCTGTAGCATAAATCAAAATTCCGTTCTTTTTTCTGGGTTGAGTAATATTCCATTATCTGTATATAACGCATTTTGGTATCAGTTGATGGTTAACTCTGTTATATGAATTTTACCTCAATAAACAAGAATTCACGGGTAGAGTTAACTTCTGGTACAGCCTGATCTTTATCAGAAGAGATGTGGCTCCCTGAGGGGAGATGGTGCCTTCTTTTTTCCCTTCTGTGCCAGTCCCCAAGTCCGACTGCCCAGGGCTCTGCTTCTCCCCTGTCTTGTTATGTTTCCTCTACCCCTATTTCTGTCTCTCTTCACAGTTCCTGTGCCTTAAGAACATCCGTACCTTCTTGTCTACCTGCTGCGAGAAGTTTGGCCTCAAGCGGAGTGAACTCTTTGAGGCCTTTGACCTCTTCGATGTGCAGGATTTTGGGAAGGTAAGCTGGGGCTGAACTACCCATGAACTGGGCATGCAGAGCTGGAGGACTGGATTTCAGTCCATTTCCGTGAACGTTTCCATCAGGAAAGCTAAGTGCCCTCGAGGAGAAGAACAGGTAAGTCAGACCAGGCAATATACGAGATGCAAAGAGCATGGGGTAGGTGCAAGTGGGTTCCAGTCCCTGCGTTGTTACGTGCTGTGTGACCTCAGATTTGTGACCATGCCTCTCTGAGCCCTAGGTGCCTCCTTTTTAACACAGGAGTAAGATCCTCCTATACTTTCTGAGTGGTTATAAGGATTGCATAGAAGAAAGCAATCAAATGGTGGGTTCTTAATGAAGGGAATCCTGACCTACTCACATCAAGGAGTGGGAATGTGGAGAAAACCCTGAATTAGGGAGTTAGGGGCATGGAGTTGAACCATAATATCTAACCTCAGATGTTGGAGTCTGAGGCTGTGTTCTGGCATGTGGGTGGGCAAGGGGCTTGCTGAGCAGCCATGGCCCTTGTCTGAAGTCATCTACACCCTGTCTGCTTTGTCTTGGACCTTGTCACAGGTCATCTACACCCTGTCTGCTTTGTCTTGGACCCCGATTGCCCAGAATAAGGGGATCATGTGAGTAACCATTTGAGCTGGCATCCTTGGGTTGATCTGGCCCCAATCCTTCTCCTCTTGGAAGTGCCCTTCCCACGTGGCCCCCAGGCCTCTGGCTTATACCATCATGGCTCCCCCAGGCCCTTCCCCACTGAGGAGGACAGTGTGGGTGATGAAGACATCTACAGTGGCTTGTCTGACCAGATTGAGTGAGTCTCTGGGACCACCACCCTGCCCTGGGGGTCTGAGGGGACGTGGCCGTACCCTGGGGGTCTGAGGGGACATGAGTCTGTTTTGGGTGGGACCTGAGGGGTCCGTGGCTGGGGGCTCCAGTCGCCCTGTCTGACTCCACACTCCGCAGTGACACGGTGGAGGAGGATGAGGACCTGTACGACTGCGTGGAGAACGAGGAGGCGGAGGGCGATGAGATCTATGAAGACCTCATGCGCACAGAGCCCACGCCTATGCCGGTGTGTGGGGGCGGAGTGCCGTGTCTGGGCGGACACATGGCCCGGGGCGCGGCAGCCCCGGGCCCCCTAACACCGACCTGTCATCCCCATTCTCAGCCCAAGATGACAGAGTATGACAAGCGGTGCTGCTGCTTGCGGGAGATCCAGCAGACGGAGGAGAAGTATACAGACACACTAGGCTCCATCCAACAGGTGCGGTGCTCCGACCCAGCCCCTGGCAGGCGCATGCGCGGGAGCTGGGCGGGCAGGTGCGCATCCAGCCCTGCGGTGGTCTCTGGGCCATGCATAGAGGCCACCTGTACCCCAAGCAGTCCCGGAGCTCTTCTCTGTCCCCATTGCTTTGGTTTCTTCTTCTCCCTTCATCTCTGCTTTTCTCTTTCATTCTATCTCCTGTGTTGACCTGCCTCTCTTTTCCTCTGGATCTCTCCTTCTTCCTCTGTCTTTCTTTCCCTGTATATGTCCCTTTATCCCTGTCTATATCTATTCCTAGATCCTCGTGCTGTCCGCCTGTCTTGACCATTGCTTTTTCAACAGCTTTATTGAGAGAACCTAACATACCACACAGCTCCCCCATTTCATGGGTACATTCCGGTGGCTTTGGTTTATTCCCAGGGATGTGCAACTGTCACCCTGTGTAATTTTGGAACATTTTCATCATCCCCTCAAAGAAAACCCGCACCCTTTAGCCATCATGCCCCAAGCCCCGATCCTTCCCCAGCCCCTGGCCACTGTTAATCTACTTCTTTCTCCATGGATGAGCCTGTTCTGGGCGTGTCCCACAAGTGGAATCACACACCGTGTGCCTTTCTCTGTCTGCGTCCCTCCCTGAGCGTCCTGAGCTCAGGGTCTGTCCCCGGGGCAGTGCCTGTCAGTGCCTCGCTCCTCTTCAGGGCTGATGTTCCTGTGTGGGCGAGTGGACCACCTTGTCATCCACTCATCCACTGATAGACATGTGGGGTGTTCCCACTTTCTGACTGAGTAACTGCTATGAACAGCCACGTTCAGGTGTTCGTGTGGACATTCTCCATCACTCTTGCTCTCCCAATCTCTCTTTCTGACTTGTCTCTCTGGGAATGGGCTGGGGGGAGAGGTCTCGCCCTCCCTCACCCTTCACTCCCCTCCTGCAGCACTTCATGAAACCCCTGCAACGGTTCCTCAAACCTCAAGACATTGAGATCATCTTCATCAACATTGAGGTGAGCTGGCCAGTCCCAAGTCCACCTGGCCCCTGTCCTGACCCCACCTGCCTCTGGAGTGTGGGGGTTGGGAGTTGAGCAGCACAGGATGGGAGGATGACCTGTCTCCTGCTTGGCCTCCTGAGCCCCAGCCCTCACCCCTTCCTCTGAGCAGGACCTGCTTCGCGTGCACACTCACTTCCTAAAGGAGATGAAGGAGACCCTGGCCGCCCCAGGTGCGCCCGCCCTCTACCAGGTCTTCATCAAATACAAGGAGAGGTGAGACCCAGCTGGCCAGCCTGGACCCCTGGAAGTCACCCTGTCCTGCTCAGCCTGGACATTTGGGAGAAATTGTCCGGAGACTACTGGACAGGCAGGGCTCTTCCTTTGCTCATGGGCAAGGGACTTCCCATCTTGGGTTCAGTCCCCAGCTCTGCCCCTTTTGGGCTGTGTGGTATTGGAAAATCACTTAACCTCTCTGTGCTTCCGTTGCCACAACTATTAAGATCACTGGGGCACAGGAAGGTACCTCCTAGGATGTGGTGAGGATTAAATAAGTTATTGCCTAAAGTGCTTAGCACAGGGCCTGGCACACAGTAGGTGCTCTGTAAGTGTTGATTAAATGAGTGAACATTGAAAAGACAATATACAAATGCTAAGAGCTTCTTCTGCATTATCTCATTCAGTGCTACAATAGCTCCACGTGGGAGGTACCACTGTTATGCCATTTTACAGATGGGGAGACCGAGGCTCGGCATCATCCATTTGGGAAGAGGCGGGGCCTGGACTGACACCCAGATCTGCCTGACCGTGGCACTGGCCACCAACACCCGGCCACCTGTCCTTCCCTCAGGTTCCTTGTCTACGGCCGCTACTGCAGCCAGGTGGAGTCGGCCAGCAAGCACCTGGACCGTGTGGCCGCAGCCCGGGAGGATGTGCAGATGAAGCTGGAGGTGGGGGCCTGGGCCACATCTGGACTCTCATACTCCTTTCCAAGGCTCCAAGGGCAGCGGGGAGGAGACTGAGTGGAGGGCGCCACTTTCTGCAGCAGCCCAGCTGGGGACCTGCATGCCCAGCATTTGGGGAGGGAGGCACCAACCAGCCGAGTAGGAGGAGTGGAGCAGAAGGAGGTGGGAGGACCACGGAGCCCTGACCCCGGCCGAATCCCAACTCTGGACTCAGCCCTGACACCAAGCTGAGGTCCTAACCCTGAACTGAATTCTGACTCCAAACAGATCCCCAGCCCAGTGTGGGCTGAGCCCCAGCCTCAGCTGTGCCCCAGGTTGAGGCTGGGCTTCAACTTTACACCAAGCCCCCATCCTGGGCTGAGCCACACTCTGGCCCAGTGTGTCTCGTGGAAGCACAGACAGGGCCGAGATGCCACGGAGTCACCCGTGTGCGCTGTGGATCCAGCAGACCCGCCCCTCACTCCCTCGCCAGCCCCGCTCAGCTGGAGGAATCCTGGCCTTCTGCCCCAGGCAGTATTTTCCAGCCTTCTGGGAAATTCTTCCTTTTATTTCCTCGGGGGAGATATGATGATGCTCCCTGTTCTGGGGAAATGCACCCCTGTCTCCACCTCATCCTGCTCCTCTCTTTCTCTGCCCCCCCAGGAATGTTCTCAGCGAGCGAACAACGGGAGGTTCACCCTGCGGGACCTGCTGATGGTGCCCATGCAGCGCGTGCTCAAGTACCACCTCCTCCTCCAGGTGCACGAGCGCGCCCCCGAGGGCTTGGCTTCTGTACCTGTCTGAGTCCTGGGGCTGGGGCGCCGCTGCCTTCCAGAGGCTGGCCTCTAGGACCATCTGGGAGGAAGGAGGAAGCTGGCAGGCCAGGCGTGTCTGGAGGGCCCCTAAGAGGAGAGGGCGGGCCCAGGTGATGTCTGTCTCTGTGGGCCTCACAGGAGCTGGTCAAACACACGCAGGACACGGCGGAGAAGGAGAGCCTACGGCTGGCCCTGGATGCCATGCGGGTGAGTGGTCACACGCAGGTGCCTGTGCGCTCAAGGTGGTGCGGCCCGGGCACACGGCCACACTCACGGGCAACTCCTCCTCCCGCCAAGGGTGACACGCCTATGTGACCAGTGCGTGATTCCCAGCATCCCCCTTGGGGACAGGACATGCTGGGGACACCTCTCTACACCTCCTGCCGGCCGCTGGTGGGGGCTGACCCCCAATTCCCAGCCAGGTAGGGGATTGCGTGGGGTAGGAGGTCCAGGCTCCCCCCTGTCCCACCCTCAGGACTTGGCACAGTGTGTGAACGAGGTCAAGCGGGACAACGAGACGCTGCGGCAGATCACCAACTTCCAGCTGTCTATCGAGAACCTGGTAAGGGGTGGGGCAGGGAGAGCCAGGGGTGTGGCCATGTGGGGAAGGCCTTTGTGTCCTCCTTGGTGGCCCCTTGCCAGACCCCCTTCCTGCCGCATAGGACCAGTCTCTGGCGCACTATGGCCGGCCCAAGATCGATGGGGAGCTCAAGATCACCTCAGTGGAGCGGCGCTCCAAGATGGACAGGTGGGCGGAACCAATAGATAGCGGGTAGAGCCTGGGCAGGGGCGGGGCCAGATTTTTAATTATACCAGGGGGTGGAGCCTAGGTGGACAGGCCCGGAGGACCAGCATAGATGTGTGGGTGGAGCCAAGACCAACAGGTGCCGGGATCAGTACCCATCGTATGGGTGACGTGAGGATGGACAGACAGGCGGGCACTGCCAAGTTGGCCACAGGGAGGAGAAGGGCAGGAATCGTGGATGGACAGCAGGGTGGGGCCCGCAAGGTGGAGGAGGAGGACAGGAATCGTGGGGACGGCTGGGGGGAGCCAGGCAGAGGCTCCTGACTCAGCTGCTCCCAGGTACGCCTTCCTGCTTGACAAAGCTCTGCTCATCTGTAAGCGCCGAGGGGACTCCTACGACCTCAAGGACTTTGTGAACCTGCACAGCTTCCAAGTTCGGGATGATTCCTCTGGAGATCGAGAAAACAAGAAGGTGGGCTCTGAGGCCAGAATACCCATATGTCTGTGTTGTATGTGACCTGAGTGTGTACATGTGTGTGCGTGTGTGTGATTTTAGATTTATGGATGTGTATTTGGCTCTCCTAGGTAGACCATTTCAAGGGTACCCACGCCACGTCCTGCTGGGGGCTGGAAGGCTATTTTGGCCTGACCCTGGTCTCCCCACAGGGGTAGGGGTAAAGAGGGTGTATGGTCCACCCTCTGCAGAGTGGCTGCCTTCATTCTGAACCCTGCTTCCCTGTAGTGGACTCACATGTTTCTCCTGATCGAGGACCAAGGTGCCCAGGGCTATGAGCTGTTCTTCAAGACACGAGAACTGAAGAAGAAGTGGATGGAGCAGTTCGAGATGGCCATGTGAGACCCCCCACCCCCCGCTCCTCCTCCATCCTGTCCTCAGAGGACTCTGCATATGGGCAGGGGCTGAGAGGCAATTCTCTGCTCCATTCTGTAGGGCCACTCTGAACCTCAGTTTCCTCATCTGGGAAATGGGAGGAATAGGCTTTTGATGTCTCTATCCTCAGAATGCCGTAGTTCTGTGTGAGCTCTGACACCCGCCTGGACCACTCTCCTTCCTCCTCCTTCTTTTTCTTTCTCTACTTGAGGTGAAGTTCATGGAAGAACAATTGAGCTATTTTAAGTGCATTTATTTGGTGACATTTAGTACATCACGGTTTTGTGCAACCATCACCTCTGTCTGGTTCCAGAGCGTTTTCATCTTCTTCAAAGGAAAGCCTGCAGCCACGACGCAGTCACTCCCCCTTCTCCCCGCTCCCAGCCCCTGGCAACCACCAGTTTGCTTCCCATCTCTACCCCCGTTCATAACCGCACTATTCACAATGGCCAAAAGGTGGCAACAACCCAAATGCCCATCAGTGGACTTCATTCCCTCGTGTGGCTGAATACTCTTGCATCGCATGGAATTCTCTCCCCTCTCCAGCTCCAACATCTACCCTGAGAACGCTACTGCCAATGGGCATGACTTCCAGATGTTCTCCTTTGAGGAGACCACGTCGTGCAAGGCTTGCCAGATGCTGCTGAGGTGGGCGTCTGGGAGGATGGCCCTGGGGCCTGGGCTTGGGCAGCTCTCCCCCCTTAGAGGGGCTTCTCCAGCCATCTGTCCCCAGAGTTGGGAAGCGGGGGGCTCTCCTTTGAGTTTCAGCTCCCCCATCTCTCTCCTGCCCTGAAGAGAACCCAAAGGGACCCTTGGCGAAATGATTGGCTATCTGTTCAACATCACTGACTTTGCTTTATCTCGCTTGGGCGTCCCAGAGGCACCTTCTATCAGGGCTACCGTTGTCATCGGTGCCGGGCACCTGCGCACAAGGAGTGTCTGGGAAGGGTCCCTCCCTGTGGCCGACACGGGCAAGGTACCAGGGGGAGAGAGGGTGGGAGGTGGGCCTGGCTCTGCTGGGTGATTTCCCACCCTCACTGTTTCCTTTTCCATCCCATAGATCTTTCAGGAACTATGAAGAAGGTAAGACCCCCCATGCTCCTTTGTCTGCATGGAAAATTGCGGGGGATATGGATGCGTGGGCATGGCCCCTGCTGGGTGCTCACATAGGGGCTGAGGAGGCCCCAGGCTGGGCCCAGTAGCCACGCTTGCTTTCTTGATCTCTCCCTCCAGGATAAGCCACATCGCCGGGCTCAGGACAAGAAAAGAAATGAGCTGGGTGAGTTGGTGGGGGGCAGCGGTGGGGGGAAGTATGCAGTGTGGGGCAGGAGGAAATTTGGTCCTTGCCTCAGATCTCAACATGTATATTATCGACAACATAAGGTCCTGTTTATAAAACTCTGATCCATTATTTCCACTCCTAGAAACCTGAAAGGAATTGAAAAATAACTAACTCAAATTCTCGACTTGCTTTGCTCAAACACTAGGAAGAGAATGCATGGGCTAGTAACAGTCCTTGCTAAGCCATCTCTCTGTTACCATCCACTTTTCTTATCCACTGCCTCTTTTTCCTTGCTGTCTCACAGGTTCCTTCTCTAGTCTTAAGTCAGCTAGGCACACCTCTGACTGTTCTCCTCTCCTCTCCTCTGGGTTCCATGCCACATAATCTTACTACGATATGTGGTTTCAGCAAAATGCCCTCCAGCTGTCACGGGGATGCAGAGGGCACGTGTTCTTTTTAGCCCAGTGATGGAGGGGAGACGCTGGACTCATTCCTATGTCAATGAATTTTGTGGAGTCACAGCAGGGCTGGGTGATTTGTGTTTAGCATCTACTGTATACATCGTCTGGGGCAAAGGATGGCTAAAACACCCATGCTTCCTGTCCCCCACACACCAGAAACTCTCAGACCCATGGCAGGGGACAGACCTTCGTGAAGACGTTACATTGTGGTGGTGGATGTAGAGGGTTTTCTGGAGCATAAAACTGAGGGACCTGACAGATCTGAGCCTTCGGGGAAGGCTTCTCAGGGGAGAAGGCATTTAGGTGGACATTTGGTGGATAAGGAGGAGTTAGGCAGGTGAGGAGGAGGGCAGGGCTGTTCCAGGCAGAGGGAACAGGATATGCAAAGGCTAGGAGGCAGAGGGGCGTCCAGCCTTCATTAAACACACGAGAACAGTTTGGTATGGCTGGTGGAAGTAAATTTTCTCATAGTCATACAGAGTCAGGGTAAAGACCCAGATTTCATATCTACCTGTCCCTATCTATCTGTAATCATATATAGATGTCACCATATAAAGATCTACAGATATCTATAATTGAGATCAATAGGTAGATAGATACACCAGGTTTATCTGGAATAGTAAAAAATTAGAAACAACTTAAATGATCTCAATAGGAATGTATATATCATTGTATGTATATATATTGCATATCAGTTTTAAACAAAAATAAATTTGTTTTTAAAACATCCCATGTATTTATTTGTGAGCGAGAGGGAGAGTGGGAGAGAGAGAGAGAGAGCAAGCACAAGTAGGGGGAGCAGCAGGCTGATGGAGAAACAGGGTTCCTGCTGAGCAGGGAGCCCAATGTGGGACTTGATCCCAGGACCCTGGGATCATGACTTGAGCCAAAGGCAGAGGCTTAACCCACTGAGTCACCAAGGTGCTCCAGCTTTATTTGTTAAAAACTAGAAGTCAATGGGAGAGCCTGGTGGTGGGTACTGGGGACACATTAAGCATGGGGCACTGGGTGTGGGGAATGGGGAATGAATCTTGGAACACTGGAAAAAAAATAAAGAAAAAAACAAACAACAACAAAAACTAGAAGTGATTCAAATGTCCTCAATAGGGGGAAATATACATATAAGTGTGTATATCTATTATATATATGTTTATATTTATGCATATCATATATATGTGTTAATATGCACATTTATACATATACCATATATATGTACTTTTTATTAAGATAGAAAAAACACACTGTAAGATGTATAATGTGAACACATCTTAACTACATGGTTTCATGAATTTCTACCCCCATAACTGCCTCGCAGATCAAGGTATGGAACATGTCACTGAATTCTAGAACTACACTGTCCAATACATGGAAACTTGTTTAAATAACCTGTAACTCCTGTAGTCAGCCACACTACCCACAGTGCGTGTGCTCCATAGCCACCTCTGGCTAATGGGGCCATTACCAGACAGCACAGACTTTTGAACATCTCCAGCACACAGAAAGTTTTCCTGGACGGTGCTGCTGGTCAGCAGTACCCACCAGGCTCTCAGAGGGCACCACTCTTAGACCTGTGTCACCATAGATGAATTTTGCCTTTCTTTGAACTTTGCAAAAAATGAATCAATGAATCACGTGTCCTCTTCCTGCTTCTGGCTTCTTTAATCAGCATCCTGTTGGTGAAACTCACAGCTTGTTCATTGCTGTGTAGTATTCCACCACGTGATTATATTGCTCTTGGTAGCTATTTTATGAGGATATTGAGTTGTTCCCAGTTTTTGGTTTTGTGCAGAAAACTTGTCTAGGACTTTTGGTGGACATGAGTGTTTGTTTCTCTTGGTCACGTACACCTGAGTGGGATGGTTGTGTCACAAGATAGATGCCTACTTAGCTTTGGGAGATATGGCCAGATAGTTTTCCCTGGTGGACTCCAACCAGTGATGGGGGGGAGTTCCAGGTGCTCCATATCTTCACCACCACTTGCTGCTGTCAGCCCCTAATTTTTGTCATCCTGGTGAGCTGTGAGACCCAGGTTCAAACATCTCTGACCATAATCACACCGAACCACCACCTCCCCTCCCCTCCAGGCCTGCCCAAGATGGAGGTGTGCCAGGAGTACTATGGGCTTCCTCCACCTCCTGGAGCCTTTGGACCTTTTCTACGGCTCAACCTTGGAGACATCGTGGAGCTCACCAAGGCAGAGGCCGAACAGAACTGGTGGGAGGTACAGGCTGGGCTGTGGGAGTGATGAAGGACCTGAGTGTGGGGTCATGGGCATAGGCAGTCCCGGGAAGTGACTCTGGCAGGGGAGGCTGGTCTGGAGGAGGCATCTGGGGATTTCTAGGGCTGGCCTGGCCTTCTGAGCTGGCTGTCTTCCCAGGAAGCTGATAGTGGATGGCACTCTGTGGGTCATGATCAAGAGATAGATGGGCAGACAGAGTGGCTACTGGGTAGAAAGATCAACACACACATACACACGTGAATCCCTACAACCTGTCTGACTGTGTCTTTCCCTCCTGGCTTTTTAGGGCAGGAATACGGCTACCAATGAAGTTGGCTGGTTTCCCTGTAACAGAGTCAAGCCCTACGTGCATGTGAGTGCCTCAAATATGGATGTGATGAGGGCAAGAGGGTGCAGGACAGGTCCCATGAGGGTGGGAAGCCTTGGGGTGACACCTCTGAGATAGGGAGGGCCTGCCCATCATGGTAGGCCATTCCCAAAGTCCATCTTCTGCCTAACTTGCCTACTGAGGCCAGAGTGGGGGCAACATAGAGAGCGATGACCAGTCCTTTTCCCCTTGATTCTTCTTGCACGAAGTTTCCTTCTCTTGTAAGGAAGAAGGAGCAGGGATCCACAAGGCTGGCCAGTCCCTGCTTCCTTCAGAGGCAGCGAATGTGGCCACTCACACCTCCTGGCCTAGCTCCTGTGGACACACCTGCCCGCACTTTGCCCTGCCTCTGTTCGTCACCTGTCCTCTGCTCACCTGACCACCTCGTTCTCTGATGACCTCAGATCTTTCTCACTCTCCCCAGACCTCCCGCCCTCACCATAGTTACCCCTCTGTCTGCTTCGCAGCCCAAGTAGGAACCTGCAGAGGGAAACTCTCTCCTGTTCTGTTGCTTTAATTTTGTATCATTCAGGCTTCCAGAAAGGTTGCTAGAATAATGCAAAGAACTCCAAATAGCCTTTCCCCAGATCCCCCAGCTGCCGACATTTGTCCCCTTTGCTCTCTCATTCACTTTCACTGCGCATTTTATTTTAAAAATTCATATTATTTTTTTCTTGAGAAAAGAACTCACTTTAAAAGTAGGTTTACTTGGAACACTGAAAAAATAAAATAATGTAGTAAAAATTTTTTAAAAAGTAGGTTTACAGACGTATTTTCCCTTCACCCCTAAATACATCCTAGGAACAAGAACCCTTTTTTACATGTCCATAGCATGATTTTAACAAGCATGACTTTGACATTGACATTGACAATATACTATGATTTAATCTATAGTCCATATTTAAATTTTGACAATTTCCCCCAAAATTGTCTTTTAGAGATTTTTTTTTTCCTTTTTTGGCCTGAGGTCTTCCAGGTTTCTCTGTGGTGCAGTTACATTATACATTTCCAACTTCGTGGTTCTGTCCAAGTCTATTCACAGATGTTCTACTATAAGGACTAGCTGTCTCCTAATCAATCAATCAACCTACCTATCAGTTAGTCATCTATGTATCTAATGAACTTCTGTGTACCTGTGTCTCTGTGTGTCTATTAATCACTTATGTATCAATCTATGTAACAAGCATCCATCTGTAGAGCTGGGTGTCTGTCTATCTGCCAACTGGTTAGGTACGGACATATGCGTAATTGGTAATTGGACTGACTTTAAAATTGTCCCAGCTTTGGCCAGCGGGAGCCCTATTGGGCTCACTCATCTGTACTTTTGGTACATCCCCATTATTCTCTGAGCTCTTCTGTGCTTTCTGGCATAATACCAGACTTACCTTGTGCTTTCCACAGCCCAGTCTTGGAAGCAACAGTTTACCCAAGGAGCCCTGGTCCTTTCAGTGGGACATGGCCTTCTGGAGCCCAGATCTGGGCATCTCTCCAGTTTCTGCCTTCAGATGTACTGCCTTCTTAAAGCTACACCCAGCGTAGCCTCCTCCTCTCCCATTACAGTGAAGGCTCCGAGCAGAGATAGAAAAAAAATGACAATTCTCCTTTCTACTCAAGGATTCCACCCTCCTGGCACCACCTACCTATGAGATAACTACTGTTGTCTGTTTTCCATGTGCCTCTCTGGAGTTCCTTAGGGCACATACAAGTAGATACAAATACGGATTCTCATTTCCCTCATGATATATTCAAAAGATTTGTTACTCATTATTTTGTTGCCCTCCCCCTTACCCCTTAATATATCTTGGCATCTTTCCATATCACTGTATATAGACCATTTTATTCTTTTTTTCCCTTTAAAAAATTGAGGTGAAATTTGAAAAAAAAAACCCCACAAAATCCACCATTTAAGGTGCACACTTCAGTGGTACTTAGTATATTTTGCAACCATTTCATTTGCATGAAATACCCAAAATAGGTAAATCCACAGGGGCAGAAAACAAATGGGTGGTTCCCAGATATTGGAGGTTGGGGGGAATAGGGACCGACTGTTTAATGGGTGATGTGTATGGGTTTTCTTTTGGGATGATGTTTTGGAATTAGAAAGATTGTTCCTCATTCCTTTTTATTGTTACTACTTTAAAGTTATGATAAAACACACATAACATAAAATTTACCATTTTAACCATTTTTAAAAAAGATTTTATTTATTTGACAGCGAGAAACACAGCCAGAGAGGGAACACAAGCAGGGGGAGTGAGAGAGGGAGAAGCAGGCTTCCCGCCGAGCAGGGAGCCCGATGTGGGACTCGATCCCGGGTCTCCAGGATCATGACCTGAGCCGAAGGCAGTCGCCCAACCGGCTGAGCCACCCAGGCGCCCCCATTTTAACCATTTTTGAGTGTACGACTTAGTGGCATTGGGTACGGTCACACTATTGCACAACCATCACCACCATCCACTTCCAGAACTTTCCATCTTGCAAAGCTGAGACTGTCCCCCTGAAACACTAACGCCCCACCCCTTCCCTCAGACCCTGGCTCCCACCAACTACTTTCTGTCTCTACGACTTTGACTCCTCTCGGGACCCCAGATTGTTGGTGTTGGTCTTTTTGAGAATGGCTTTCGCACTGAGCATAATGTTTTCAAGGCTCATCCATTGGATGAGGACATTGTAGTGGGTGTCCCAGTGTCCTTCTTTACAGCTGAGTAATAGTCCACTACCTGTTCATCTCTTGATGGACACATACCTTTTGGCTATTGTGGGTGATGTTGCTATGAACGTGGATGGGTAAATATCTCTTTGCATCCCTGCTTTTATTTCTTTGTTTTTAAATTTTTTTGCATGCTCTTTTTTTTTTAAAGATTTTATTTATTTGACAGAGAGAAACACAGCGAGAGAGGGAACACAAGCAGGGGGAGTGAGAGAGGGAGAAGCAGGCTTCCCGCCGAGCAGGGAGCCCGATGTGGGACTCGATCCTGGGTCTTCGGGATCATGACCTGAGCCAAAGGCAGTCTCTTAACCAACTGAGCCACCCAGGCGCCCCTGCATCCCTGTTTTTAATCCTCTTGGGTAGATACCCAGAAGAGGAATCACTGGGCCATTACCGTAATTCTATTTTTAGCGGTTGAGGAACTGCCATCTGTTTTCTTTAGCAGCTGTACCATTTTACATTTCTGCCAGTAATGCCATAAGATTTCTGATTTCCCTATAACCTTGCCAACAATGTCTTCTTTTTGCTTTGTTTGTTTTGTGGTTTTGTTTTGTATTATTTTATGGTAACCATCCTAATGTGGAAGCGAGCACCTTTGCATTAATCAAATCAGGGGTTGGGCTTTCTGTAAATAGACAGATAATGCTGGTTTTTCATCTTTGCAGCTCAGAGGCTGTCTTTGTGACCTCTCGCCTCTGCTAGAGAAGTGCAAAAGCACAAGAGGGCATGACCATGTTCCAGTAAAAACTTGCATTTATGGACCTTGGCATGTAAATTTTACCCCGTCTTCACCTGCTGGGCAATATTATTCTTCCTTTAATTTTTGTCAACCATTTAAAAACATAAAGTCCATTCTTGGCTTGAGGGTCATGCTAAAACAGGAGACTTCTCAGTCTCTCAGTGAATAACAGAGCGCCTGGCACTCAGCAAATGATGGTGGAATGAGTGACAGTAGATGATAGTGAATGAATGGAGTGCCCTGCCAACCCGGGCCCTTGATCCTAAGTCCCAGTCTCTGTCTGTGTCCCCAGGGTCCCCCTCAGGACCTGTCCGTTCATCTCTGGTGAGTAGAACTACCTTTCTGATTTTCAACTGGAGGCCTTCTTGGGTGGGTTCCCGGGTCGAGCCTGGGAATCATGCTCTAACCCATTAGTTATTCATTTTTTGAGCTCTGGGTATCGACTGCTGGATTGAGCCCTGTGTCTAGCGCTGCTGAAGGGCAAGCAAGTGAAAGAGGGTCCCTGACTCTGGGAGATGAGGGTCTCACTGGAAGGAAAATGGTGTTGGGGATGGGAACAACAGATCCTCCCTCCTGCTTTTGAACACCCATCGCAGGTAGAGCAGTGAGGGCTAAGGGTTTACAATGTTGCTTTTGTAGCCCACTGAACCTGGGTTCAAATGCTAAGTCCCACATTTCCCAGCTGTGTGACCTTGGACCGGTAACTCAACCTCTCTGGGCTTCAGCTCTCCCTTCTGGAAAATAGATTAATACCAACATCTCCTTTATAGAGTTTTTATAAGGCTTTAATGAGCTATTACCTATACAGTTCTTAGTTCTGTGCCTGGCGCACAGTAAGCCCTTTATTATCTGTGATTAGATTCGATCTCTTATTATCCTGGTCATCTCCTTATGACCACATCTCATTCATTCTACAAGGCACAGTTTTTTTTTAACGCACACTTTTATTTTAATGCACACTTTTTTTTCCTTATTTTAACATCTTTGATATTGAAATGGCTCTTACGTTCAATGGAAGATCAGTCTTCTGCCTAATTTTATGGGTAGGAGTTTTTATTTCATAATGCCCTGTATAGTCACTGGCATCTTGGATGATGTCACGTGGGGTTGCTTCTATGAGTGTTGTGGGAGCACTTACAGAGCACTTTTGAATTCTCATAATAACCATTTGCTCTTCTTTCTCCCTTTTGGCAAAGAAGGAGGAAGCCGGGGCTTAGAGAGGGGAAGTGATTTGTTGAGTGTCACACAGGGAGGAAGTGATGGAGACAGGATGGAACCCATGTGCCCCGACTCCAGAGCCAGACCTAGCTGCCCCTCGAGAGGTGTAATAGCGCCCCCATTTCCTGAGGTCTGACTGCGTAGGAGGTGCCATGGGGGGGAGCCCTCTTCTGCGGTGGGGGCATTTTGAGCTTCCTCTTTTCAGAAGAGGAAATCGGGGCGCTGAGTGGCCAAATCAGTTCCTGAGGTCACAGAGCAACCAAGTGGCAGAGCCACAACCCATCTCCTCCCTCTTCTGCTGGGATGAGATCATCACACCTGGAAACTGGGTCACTCATTTCAGGTGCGAGATTTAAGGGGGTGCCAGAAACTCTGGGATCAACATCCACAATAATTCAAGGCCGCACTTAAAATAATCAAAAGCAAGGTAAACAGGGCAACTGGCTGGCTCAGTACCGAGCATGCAACTCTTGGTTTTGGGGTGGGGAGTTTAAACCCCTCATTGGGCATAGCGCTTACTTAAAAAAAAAAAAAAAAAAAAGCAAGGCAAACAAAATCCACAATCAGCAAAACATCAAAATTATAAGTAAAGATGGGATCTGACAGGGCTGAGGGTAGAAGGAGGTGACGCAGTGAATCCCCAAGTGTGGAGTCAGGTCGTGTCTTTATTTAAAGCCTCGACGTTTTGTTCACAAGGATTTTTTTGCGTTATTTAAAAAACATTAAATTTATTCATTTGAGAGAGAGACAGACATGGAGCACAAATAGGGCAAGAAGCAGAGAGAGAGAGAGAGAGGGAGAGAGGGAGAGGGAGAGAGGGAGAGAGAGAGGGAGAGAGGGAGAGAGAGGGAGAGAGGGAGGGAGAGAGAGGGAGAGAGGGAGAGGGAGAGAGACAGAGGGAGAGAGACAGAGGGAGAGAGACAGAGGGAGAGAGACAGAGGGAGAGAGAGGGAGAGAGAGAGAGAGAGGGAGAGAGAGAGAGAGAGAGAGGGAGAGAGGGAGAGAGAGAGAGAGAGAGGGAGGGAGAAGCAGACTCCCTGCTGAGCTGGGGGCCTGACATGGGGCTTGATCCCAGGACCTGGAGATCATGACCTGAGCCGAAGGCAGATGCTTAACCATCTGAGCCACCCAGGCGCCCTGGTTTTGCATTAATTTTTAAAACTGAGTTGAAATCCACATGACATACAATTAACGATTGAAAGTGGCATTTATATTCATATTTACATTTCTACTATATATTTACATGCATAGTTTTATTTCACTTCAAATTAATATATAATTCATATTACATATTTACACTTGCAGCTTAAGTACATTATATTCACCTTTATATATCATCTATATTACATATGATCTATAAGTAATATGTTATGTATTTACATTTATAGCATAATACATTCATATCACCCATAATTGTGTATCATCTGTAATTAATGTATATTATTTATGTTACATATTTATGTCGACAACATAAATGTATTTATATCCAGTGGCCTTTAGTACATTCCCAAAGTTGTTTGGCCATCACCACCATGAGTCCAGAACATTCTATCCCTCCAAAGGAAAGCCGGCCCCCATTAGTGGTCACCTCCAGCCTCCCGCAGCCCCTGGCACCCACCTCTAACCCCTTCCTGTTCATGGAGGAGCCTGTTGTGGATAATACATGCATGTGGACTCATGCCCTATGTGTGGCCTTCTGTGTGTGGTTCCCTCCCTGAGTGTTACGGACTCAGGGTCTGTCCATGGGGCACCGCGTGGGGGTGCCTCATTCCCTTGATGGCCGCTTGGATTTTTTTTTTCTGAGAGAGTGTTTTGGCTCCCTGTTTACAGTTTGTACCTGGGGCTAGTGTCTCGCTCTCCTCACCCAGTTTCTGTCCTGGTGGCGACAGAGACAGGTAAACAGTAGGCACTCAGAAAATGCCCATTTAAGCAATGCCAAATTCCAGATTAAAGGGAAAAAACCCTGCTTTTCTATACTAACACCCTCAACCAAATGTGTGGGTTTCCCCCATGCCCCCCAAATTTGGTAATTCTTCCCCCTCAGCTGGCTGTCCTACAGTTCAGCTCATTCCTGACGCTGCCTTCCTGGAGGTGGCATCAGACTCCGCAGGTTAGGGTTGGGTTCCCCCCAGACTGGCCACACGTCCGGTGCTGATCCCAAGTCC
The DNA here is from genome assembly GCA_004023965.1 of Spilogale gracilis. Classification (NCBI taxonomy): domain Eukaryota; kingdom Metazoa; phylum Chordata; class Mammalia; order Carnivora; family Mephitidae; genus Spilogale; species Spilogale gracilis. Next base: position 51,105 of record PITA01006884.1, read on the forward strand.
AGCCTTCCAGGACTTCTCACACGGACCCGCTGTAAACTGTAGGCTCCCACAACCCCCTCCTCGGTGGGACAAAGCCCTAGAACTCAAAAACCATTTACTTGGAGTACCAGTTTATTCTAAAAGGACATATCAGGGCACAAGAACTCCTGTCCCCTTCAAGGTCCTTCTGGCCAGACTAAGAATCAAACTGACATGAGACAGATTATTAATAGGAGAAAAATCAAATATAGTTTTGTATGTACAAGGAATCCACACAGACGTTGAAACCCAAAGTCAAGCAAAAGGACGTATGTGTGCCATTCCGAGCTAAGGAGAAAGGGGCAAGGGTGTGGGACGTCAAGGACAAGGAGTGCACCTCACAGGAAGATGAAGAAGAGGAAATGCCTGGTGCACAACTCTTTGCTGAGCCACTAGGGAACCGTGGGACCCTGGGGATTGGATCAAACGGGCTCGCTAAGTTCCTCCCTGTCCCCCCGCCCCCTAATTCGTAGCTCCTCTGTCTGAATTCTTTTTAGCCACTTGTGGGGAATGTAGAGTCTTTCCTGAATCTGCTGGGTTTTGATTGCTTTTTTTTTTTTAGATTGTATTTATTTATTTGTCAGAGGTATAGAGAGAGACAGAGAGAGAGAGAGCACAAGCAAGGAGAGCAGCAGGCAGAGGGAGAAGCAGGCTCCCCGCTGAGCAAGGAGCCCGATTGCAGGCGGCTGGGATCGTGACCTGAGCTGAAGGCAGACATTTCACCAACTGAGCCACCCAGGCGTCTGGGGTTTTTACTGCTTTTTAACTCAAAATGGTCTTCATACCAAAGGGGTCCTTCTTGGAGCAGCGTTCCCTGGGACCGTCACCAACTGAAAAATCACACGCTTGGGGGGCGGTGTGGACCTCTCTCCTTGTCTCTTGACAGGTACGCCGGCCCCATGGAGCGTGCGGGGGCAGAAAGTATCCTCACCAACCGCTCGGATGGGACGTTCTTGGTGAGGCAGAGGGTGAAGGACACAGCGGAATTTGCCATCAGCATTAAGTAATTCCTCCCTCCCTGACCCCCTATGACCTGGGCACTGTAGGAGCCTGGGAGGAAGGGAATGTACAGTTATGATAACCATCCCTTACGGATCTCCCCAGGGTCCTCGGTGTTTTTATCTTACTCCTTTTACTTGACTAATAGCCCACAAGAAAAAGAGATGCCTCCCAGACAGGCTCCCGTAGGCAATTAGCACATTCTAGCAAGAGACAGAAATGCCTCTTGTGGAGCAAGCTAGCAGACCCCTTTCCTCATGCCTGTCATCTGTGTGCAGCGTCTCACTCATGGTGACTCGTTTCCTGGTCAGTTTTGTAATTTTGTCTTGTGATGTCCAGCGGGGCTTTCCCAGTGGGAATCTTGTGCTGCTTGGGTCTCTAGAGATTTTGCATTTGCTTTTGTTGATCTCCAGCAGGTTATTATTATTTTTTTCAGGTTAAGGAATTTCAGGTTAATACCTTAGTTTCCCAGACTGTGCAGGTGGTTTAAGTTCCAACTCCAAACCTACATGAGGACAGGCATGAGGTTCTGATTTTTGAGGCTGACATTTCCATTTGAGGTCTGAACAGAGAAGCTTTCTATGGTCCCCCCCCTCTCTGTGTCGGGTGGTTCTCTAGAAGGTGTGGCATTTGATAGCCCAGGCGTGTGGGGTGTGGGTGGGTCTCAGTGATAACTTCCATCTCCATGGACCCAGTAGCTCATCCCATGTTTCTATGGGATCATCAAGGCATAAGCTGCTTGGTTATTTAGCAAGATCAGCAAACTCTGCAGTATAGCAGTGAGCTCAGTTTTCAGTTTTTGGCCTCACTTTTGGCCTCTGGGGATTTCCCTTTACTTTTTTGAGAGCTCAGCATTTTTTTCCCTCCTCATTTCTAGTTTTCTGTGCTCAGATTTTTTAAATGTAATTTAGTAATGTAATTTAGTGAGTATCTCTTCCATGTCCTTCCTAGTCCACCATGTTGTTGGAAATGAGTCTTCTTTCCCATCCTGTAGATTCTAGATCCTCCATCTGGGGGAAACACTGAGCTCATCCTCTCTATTCTAGACCATGGCTTTCTTTGCAAGACCTTTGTGACTTCTCAACAACCCTCTGAATCAGGGAAGGAGAGTCCTATATACAGGGGAAGACATTAAGGCTCCAAGCAACAAAGGCCCCCCAGGGAAGGGATCCTGCTGGGGGTGCAGGAGGGAGTTTCTCCAGTCTTTGGGTTTCAGTGGTTGCTCCCTCGCTGAAGTTGTCAAGATTGTTTCCTCCATGGTTGGGGGTGTGTAGCCTGTGGGGCTGAGACTGGGCAGGGGAGGAGCTTGGGTCCCCAGCCTCACGGCCCTGTGAGCACCTGGGCCTCTCTCTCACTGCTTGCAGGTATAACGTTGAGGTCAAGCATATTAAAATCATGACAGCAGAAGGACTGTACAGGATTACGGAGAAGAAGGCTTTCCGGGGGCTTACGGTAAGGGCCAAGCTACCCCAACTCCAGCCTCCTAGAACCTAGGAGGAGAACCTAACCCTCCCTGAAGCTTTATCTTGGGGACCCCCCCCCCACACCTAGAGCAGCCCCTCCAGGAGCACTATGGAATAACTGGCTTTAAACTCATTCCCCTGATGGCCCATGAGGGTGATGATGAGTAACAGCAGTGAGCATTCACTAAGCACTTCCTGAGTGCCATGCTATGGACAGGACTCCAGGGAATGCCCTCAGCTCACTGTGGGGGCTTCTGTGTCACACACAGGCAAAACTGATGGTCTGTCCTTATCTACTGCCATAGAAGAGCAGAGCTATTTCTGCCAGAGTTCAAGGCTTAGCTTTGCCTCATCTGTTCAATGATTTTTTTCACTGAGAATTCAAATGCTCTTCAAGTGTTTTTGCTTCTTTTTAATGCCCTGTAGTTTTGGACAAACTTTTAGACATTTAAAACCCATTGGTCTAAGGCACATGGATTTTACCTGTGGTCCTTGGATCCTTGAGGAGTTCTGAGTCCTCTGGAAGAAGATACAGAATTTTGCACATAACTTCGTATATTAGGAGGCAAGTGTCTCAGAATTCCCTTGACTCTCAAACAGATCCTTGACTCTCTAAAAGGCTAGGGGCTGTTCACTTATTCCACAATTTTTTTGTCCCCCAAACTTGATTCTGAAAAATTTTCCCCTTATTTTTTCATTTCTGAAAAATTTCCAGAAAGTTACTGGAGTGGTGAAATGAACGTCTACGAATCTTTCATTTACTAATTGCTAATATTCTGTCTCTTTTGTACCCTCTCTGTTAATACGCCCCCCCCCCCGCACGTTTATCTTGCCCTATATACGAATAAGTTGCAGGCATCTAGACCCTTCACCTAAAAATACTTTAGCATCAATATCCGGAGAGCCAAGACATTCTTGTACCTCACCACAGTATCATTATTACACTGGAAAAGTTGAGCATTGATGCACAATTATTATGTAATATACAGTGTACTTTCCAAACTCCTGATTGCCCTAAGTATGCCTTTTCTAGCTCCTTTTTCATTGAAGATATAATCAAGGACCACACATTGCATTTAGCTTTTATCTCCTTAGTCTCTTTTCATTTCTAATACTTTGCCACTCTGTTTAAAATCTCTTTTTCCTCTCTCTCTCTTTTCGTCTTTCATGATGCTGACATTTTTGGAGTCTAGAATGCTAAACTATGAGACATTTTGTTTTGTCCTAGCTACTACACTGTCCTGCCTCTCCCCCTCAAGGGGGCTGTATCCCAGACCTGCCCAGTTCCAGATGTGGGATCCTGGACAAGGAACGTGGCTTCTCTATGACTTGGTTTCTCCATTTATAAAATGGGAGAATCATGAGTGTATTCACCTTTCGTGATTATTAGGAGATTTTGATGATGAGTGATTGCACACTGACCACATAGGAGGTGCTCAATAAACAGAATTTATTATTATTATTAGTTAATTATAAAAATAAGTCTGTTGACACCCACAGTAGGGGCTGATTTTGGTGAGCTGGTTACCAGGCAAGTTGCTTATTTGGTCAATTTATTATAAAGTGAGTTGTTTATTAAGAGAACTGGCTTTAGGCAATGTGAACTCTTCCCCCATAAAATGGTCCTGGTTGCCCAGGAAGGAAATGAGCTCCCGATCATGGGGAAGAGTCAAGGAGTCACTTACCAGGGAGGCCGGAAGGGATAGAATCTGTCCCACTGTCCCTGCAGGAGCTGGTGGAGTTTTATCAGCAGAATTCCCTAAAGGACTGCTTCAAGTCACTGGACACCACCCTGCAGTTCCCCTTCAAGGAGCCTGAGAAGAGAGCCATCAGCAAACCACCAGGTAGAGGTCTCAGGCTGGGGACCTGTGCCCCCGCTCCTTCCTGTTGTGGAGGGCAAGTTTGGGGATGTCATGGACATTCCAGTGGGCATACAGAGGTCACGTCTGGTAAACAGTGGGTGCTCCTTCTCACACTGGTGTTTCCCTTTGCTCTTGAGTGGTTTGCATGTTCATTTGCTTGGGTGAAAGGTGGGACAGAGGTTAGTTTTGTATTTGGGAAGATGAGGATACTAGGTACTAGAAGGGTCCTCACCTGTACCTTTTAAGCCTATATTTTTGTATCAATATCAAGGATTAATTAGTATCTGTAACATTCTCTCATAAAAAGGCAAGATCTTTAGTGCACTCTTCGCTTTTCCTTTGCATCTCTCCCTCATAGGTTCATGGACATTGTCTGGAATGTTGGATACAGTTTGTTGTGAATTAAAATACTTATGACATGTTTTAGGGATTATTTCTTAATAATTGCATTTAACTTCTCAAATATAGCATCAGAAATTATTCAGATTCCATCTGTATTTCATGTTTTCCATATTTTCCTTTATTTTTTAAATTCCTTCTGATTCAAATGCCATTTTGCTAGAGTGTATCCTGAAGTATGTTTTTCGGAAAAGTCACATGGGTGGTATAGTTTCTGGTTTCTCACATATCCAAAAATTTTTAAAAAGAGTTTTAAAAATTAATTATTATTAAAATATTACATTTTTGAAAAAGCAACACCAAGATAACATCAGGACTCCAATCCTCATCAGAGAATCCTCATCACCCAATGGGATAAATATTTGTGTCTGCCTACACATTACTTATTTGCACTGGTATACACGTGGATCTTAGCATACTTGGGGAAATACTACAAATTATTTTCCCATTCTACAATGTTGCCTAATATTTTACTATGAGAAGTCATCTGAGTCTTTTCCCCCCTTGTATATCTTTCTTTTATTCCCTTTCTTTTTTGACTCTTGGTCAAAATGGATGATTAGCATTAACAGCCTAGAATGAATTTCTCCATATCTTCCCTTTATTCCTTTCACTATAAATATATAGAAACTATTTTAAAAATTCATAAGTGGCATTATTTTCTAAATCTGGGTACTGGTTGGGCTAGAAGGGTAATTTGGAAGTACAGCTGTGTCCTCTCAGAACACAGGGCACCCAGTACTCTGCATGAAGAAGTAGTGAGGGACACTTTGTCCTGGTGTTACTCTCCTGAGAGCATTGCTTTCCCCCAGCTGTTCCCAGATGGTGGGCAGGTGTCTGCCTCAGCCCCTTTACCTACCTCTGCTTTCCCCTACACAGCAGGGAGCACCAAGTATTTTGGTACAGCCAAAGCACGCTATGACTTCTGTGCCCGGGACCGATCAGAGTTGTCCCTCAAGGAGGGTGACATCATCAAGATCCTTAACAAGAAGGGGCAACAAGGCTGGTGGCGAGGGGAGATCTATGGCCGGGTGAGTTGGGGCAAAGCTTGGCAGCCTGGGTGAAGGGCATGGTGTAACCTGGCTATTGCACAATGAAGCAGGTGGAGAGTGGCCCCTGTGGGTCTTCTGTGGTCAGAGGGGAGGGAAGGAGATAGATATTTCATTTATTTACATAACTTGAATTTATTTACTGAGCATGTCCTATGTGCCGGGCATGCCGCTGCATGCTGAGGAGACAAAAATGAGTGTGGTACAGTCAGTGCCCTCATGAAACTCATAGTCTAATGAAGTCTAATGAGTGGTCAGGGTTGAGATGGGGAATCACAGGGAAGGGTAGGAGCAGGACAGGAGGACTTCTGAGAGTCTAAGCTGAGCATTGAGGGGTTAGTAGTTAACCAGGCAAGAAGGTCATAGAGGGGGTGGAAGAAAGTATTCCAGGCAAAGGCACCAGCATGTGCAAAGGCCATGGGGTGAGAGAGTTATTAGCATGTTTGGGGGGGGGAACGGAGGGATTTTTGTCTATCTTGTTTGCAGCAGTGTCAGCAGGCACTAGGACTGGCACATAATAGGTGCTAGATACATACTGAGTGCATGAATAAATATCGAATGCATGAAGAGGCATATAACTGGAAATGACTACTTTTCTCTTTGTGCTTTTTTGCCTGCCTACATTCGGACTTGTCAGGAGGGACCACAAGGTTCCTCAAAAAATTTGTTTCTACCTGGTTCTTATTTTTGTCTCATGAAGACAGAGAGTCTTCTTTATTTTACTTATGAATGAGTTCCTAGTCTCTAAAATACTGTCTCACTTGTAATGGTTTCTCAAAAATATTTGCTGGATGAAGGTGAGGACACTGGGCAGGAGCTTACATTCTACTGGGAGGAACATGTGAAAAAACAGTCCAGAGAGCTGCTTAGATTAATAGTTTTGTTAAAAATTGTGGAGGGTAAATTCAATGTGTTGTGAAAGACATCTGGGTTTTGAGAGAGCCTTTGGGGAATTCTCAGCTGTAATGAATTCATCTGTCTATCCATCCATCCACCCATCCATCCATCCTTTTAAGAAATATTTATTGAACATTTCCCATGTGCCAGGAACTTGTCTAGACTCTTGGGAATCTAATGGATAAAACAGACAACAAACCTTCCCTTGGGGAGCTCATGTTGTGCTGGGGGTCAGAGGACAGACAACAAGCCCATAAAGAACATATAATCAGTAACATATAATCATATAACATATTATATATAACATATATATATATATATATATATATAACCAATAACATAATCTAAAAGATGCTGACAAGTGCTATGGAGAAAAATAAAGCAGGGATAAGGAGTATTAGGGTGGATGTATTTGAAATTTTAAATAGGGTGGTCACAAAGGTCTCACTAATAAGGCAACATGTGATGGAGAACTCTGGGAGGTAAGGGGGTGTCAGTCACATGTACTCTGGCGGGTGTCCTTTCTGGGGTAGAAGGTGTAGCAGGTGCAAAGGCCCTGAGGTGTGTGGGAACTTTCCTGTTGAGGAACAGTGGGGAATGTGCAGAGGCTGCCCTCACTACTTCCTCTTCTCTTTCCAGGTTGGCTGGTTCCCCTCCAACTATGTGGAGGAGGATTATTCTGAATACTGCTGAGCTTTGGCACACTGGCCATGAGATGAGAAACTCCAGGCTCTGAGCCCAGGATGAGCAGGCAGCAGAGTCAGGGGTTAGGATTCTTCCAGCGGTCTGAGAATCCAGGATGAACTGCAGAGGGCCAGCGTCCAGCTGGCGGGACTCCTGGGATGGTGCCGTGCCATGGTTAATTTATAACACACTGATTTTCTCTTGGGGCCCCTCAAGAAGGTGGAGCTCAAGGCAACAGCTTTTAATAAAATGATGAAAGGAATGACAGCTGTCATTCAGGAGGACCCGGATGGGAAAGGGTGGGAAAGGACATGGGGGCAGAGATGAAAGCCTCCTTCCCAGGTCCCTGCCTTCCAGCTTTATCATCTGGTTTTGCCATTTAAGATAAGACCCCAAGAAGGAAATGGGGGCCCCTCAAGGCAGGAAAGAATTTTACACTCATAGATTCCAGATCACAAAAATTTAACTCTCCTTGTTTTTTCTCTGCTATACTTAACTACCCTCCAATTCTACTAAGAGGTAGAGACTTCATTTTAATTTCCCCCAAGTTCAGGTTTAAATCCCAAGGACTTTGGTACTAGGGTGTCGGGAGACAGCTGGTACTTGGTGGTTATTTCTCCCACTGCCACCTGCAGAGATGTCATGGTTTCTATTTCATCTTTGGTTCCTCTGTGGCTTCCACATTCTTCTTAGCACATGCAAGACCTCTGGCTTTTTGTCCTGAAATGCTGAGTGGAATGACTATGCCTCTTGGTCTACCTGCAACAGTCCTGGCTGTTACCCTGGTATAGTTATTAATCATGATCCTTCTCATCTCCAAAGTGTCCTGGCGGGTGATAAATTACAGGGTCACCGCCTTTGGTTGGTCTTCTCCAGAAGCGGAGCCTGAGACAAATATCTGGGTGTGCAACGTTAATCTGGGAGGTGATCCCAAGAAGTAGCCAGAAGAGAGGGAGAAGGGAAAAGGAAGGAGCCAGTAAAGGGTGATGAGTAGGTGACAACTGTGGGCAACGGGGGCTCATTCTTGTTGGGGACGCCTGGAAGTCCACAGAGAACAGTCCTTGCAGTGGAAGCGCAAGGGAGCAGGGAGATGTGTTCACCAACTTCCATCAGTTGTTACTTGAGAGTTGCTTGCATCTAGTGGCTGGAGAACCACAGGCATTTCTGAAATGGTTGACCTATTGGATATCATCACCATGTACATGGGGTGCTGATGGGGTCTGCTGCATCATACCTAAGTACAGAGAAACTGCCTGCACACCCCTTTGCCGCCATCCCTACCCAAAGGATGCTGCTCTACGCAGGGTGTGGCGAGCCCCTGTAGAGCTTGCTATATCCTGGAGTCCCTAGGGCTCCAGGGGATCTTCTTTTTCCCATATTACCCTGAAGCTGTCTAAAGTGGTGTATGAGGATAGGACACAGGGATGCTTCTCTGGACCCCTCTGTTCCCCTCCACCTTGGAGAACCATGACTATCTTATTGCAATAGATCTAATTTTAATAGATTTAATTTTAAAAAATTGTGATCCGATATACATCATATAAAATTCACCGTCCTCACCAGTTTTACATGAATGGTCCAGTAAGTAGTGTGATGTCTATTGGTTGTGCAAACAGTCTCCAGAATTTTTCATCTTGCAAAACCAACATCCTGTCTCCATTAAGCAACAAGTCCCCATTCCCTCCTCCCTCCAGCCCCTGGCACCCAGCATGGCCAGATTTTTATTGGGAATCCTTTGGGGCTTAGATTTTTGAGGTTCAAAAGCCAATATGCAAAATCTCTAAAAACGTTTTTGAAGTTCAAAAACCAAAAAGCTCTTCCTCCCGTAACTCTGCAGGTTGTAGAAATACCCCATCGGAGGCAAAAAGATGGTGGTCAGGTCTAGGGAAGGGCCATGGGCTCTGTGTTATTTGGGGGAAAAGAGTTAGCATTTCTCAATATTACCCCAAAAACTAATAACAGAGGCAGCCCCCTGTCAAGCTCGGACCATGATAGCACTGTCCAAGACCATGTCACAGTCAGCTTCATGCGCCGTAGAGCATCACGTCCACAGCTCTGGGAAGATCCTAAGGTCAGCTTTGCTCCTGTAAAATTAGATGTTAACATTTTGGGAAAGTGACTTCACCTCTCCGAACTAGAGAAAGATGAGAAATACCCCCATGTGAGGGTGCAGAGTTGTCTGATAACTAAGTGCAAAGCTACCCTTTCAACCAGCGCTCCAGCGGCTGGCGGGAACCTCGTGGTTCTGCCCTCAACCCAAGGACACTGGTGCCCAGACAGCACCTGCATGCACCTGGCCAGGTGCACCATCTGGACTCCAACGTCTGCAAGTATTGTCCATGTTTGAAGGACCATGTAGCTGGAAATGGGGTGTTGGAGTCACAGAGGTCAGGGATTACAAGGGGGCGTCTCCTTCCCGCATGACTGCCCCATCCCGCCAAGCCATGCCATGAATTTACCAATGGTGTAAGGAGGCTACCCAGCTGTCTAATTCAGTGGTGCTGATGAGGTGGAGGTCATGGACTTGTTCTTGAAGGTCCTGAGCTTCGCTGTCCTCCAGCCCCAGGCTGAACTTTGACCCCAGCCATACCTTGGGCTCTCACCCCCGACTTGGCGACCTTTACAGTGCAAGGTGACCAGTCACCTTAGGCTAAGTGTTGCTGCGGCCACATGCCTCTCTCCAGTTTCAGGGTCATACAAACCCCTTTGTATTAGCTTCAACTGTGCTGAAGAAGTTTCTGGAAGGCGAAGACATCTCAGGAGTAGCACTGTTGGAGACACACCAGGCTCATGGCGGAAACAAAGGAGAAACAGCGGGACGGGCTCGGTGGCTCTCAAAGTTTCTTCCAGAGAACAGCCTACCACTTCCTCTTGCATTTCAGTTGCTAAAGCAAGACGAACAGCTAAGAGGAACATCCACAGGGCAGGGATGTCTAATCCTCAAACAGAGAGAATACTTGGAACGAAGCCAGAGTCAACGGGCGAGGCCTTGGTATCATTCAACATTGATTCATTCACTCATGTTTCTGATAAGTAGTTAAGAACACCGGCTGTTACGGGTTGACCTGCACCCCCTCCAAAGTCATGGGTTGGAGTCCTAATCAGGACCACAGAATGTGACTGCATTTGGAGGTGAAGTTTTTATAGTGGTGATTAAGTTAAAGTACGGTTATTGGGGAGGGGGTCCTAATCCAATGAGGCTGGTATCTTCGTAAGTATGGGGACATTCACAGATCCTCTGTGAACCAAGGAGAGCAGCCTCAGAAAGAACCAACCCAGTCGACATTTGATCTTGGACTTCTGGCCTCCGTGACATGATAGTGCCCACTGTGTAAGCTCCCCTGTGTGTGGCAGCCTGAGCAAACTCGTACGTCAGCTTTGTGCCATGAACAAACCGGGCACAGACCCACCTGCAAAGTGCATATGATCTAACTGGCGCTATTAACAATCAACTAGGTGATCATGACCTGAAGGGAGGAGCTTCAGGTTGTGGGAAGCAAGGGGCTATGGGAAAAGAGACATACCTAACCCAGTCTTGGGTTGAGGAGATGGTCAGGGAGGGCTTCTTGGAGGAGGAAACATCTAGGGTGGTCCCTACCTGAACAATGAGTTGGAGTATTTAAGAAACATGAAGGGACATTTTTTAGGGGAAGGTGGAAGCGAGGTATATTTTGTGGGTTCTGGAAACTGCAAGGGGTTTCATTTTCTTAGAAAGGGAGGGACAGAGAAGGCCTGGAGTAGCTGTCAGCCTGAGCCCAGGTCAGGCCCGGTGCAAGACCTGCCTTCTTATGTGTCCCTGGGAGGGACCAGGAGGGGAGAGGCTGTGACTGGCGTCCTGAAGGCACATGTCTGTGTCCACGTTTCTCTTTCTTTTAAGGACTCTCGTCAGACTGCGTGTGGGCCCACCCTACTTCCACTGTGACCTCAGTTTAATTCATTTTCTCCACCGAGACCCAATTTCCAAATAAGGGCACATTCTGAGGTATTGGGAACTTGAACACGTGGATTTTTGAGGGGAAGCAATTTAATCCATCGCACACATTATGTGCACAGGAAGGCCCTCACAAAGAACCTCCCTCCCCACGCCCCTCCCAACAGGACACACACACAGATGGTCAGGAGGAAGCACAAACCCCCAAATGCACAGAAATGGCCAATTACACCCCAAAGCACGTGGCACGTGGGGGCACAGAGGGACGCAGGCGGGCGGGAAGTATTTGCCCCGGTACAGCGGTAGGCGGGCCGCTCTAGAGACACACCCCCCCGTAGTTACACTCCCCGCATCGCAACAGACCCCAGACCCCAGATCCGAACACTCCTGCAAAATCAAGAACAGACTGAAAAATGAATAGAAACACACACAAATACAGAAATACGAACACCGCCTTTCTGCAGGCAATCACGCGTGTGTGTGCACCCTTGTGCACGTAGGAAGCTGGTTGCCTAGGCGCCGAGACAGGCATCCGAGGCTCGAGGCTCAGCCGGGCCCAGGGACACACCCAGCACGCTCCCCAGGCTGCCTCGCGCACCGCAGGTAGTCCTGGGGGCAGACAGCCACACACGCCCTCAAATACACTCGCTCCTACGCCGCGTCCCGGGAACTCATCGGCTCGGATGAAGACATCCTCACGTGGGGAAGCTCGTGGAGGCCCGCTTCAAACAGGCAGACTGGCAGCCCCGATGAGCCCGGAACCTTTATAAACACGGAGACACAAACTGGCGACATTGCCGCCGCAGATCGCCCCAAATTAAAGCCAAGTTTGCCCTCTGGTGGACGGTGCCAGTAATGCCCCTCTGTGGACGTGGGTCCCTGCTTGGGAAGAGAGGAGGAGACAGCAGAGAAAGGAACGCGCTCGTGCGTGCGTGTGTGTGTGTGTGTGTGTGTGTGTCCCCGTCCGCGCATATGTGTATATATGTGTCTCTCTCTCTGTGTGTGCATGTTTGTGTGTGCGTGTCTGCGTGTGTGTGCTTGTTCACAGCCTGACTGCATGAGCCCAGGTCTGGGCACCAGAAAGCGCTCCTAGTGGTTTTGGCTTTTCAGCGTCATTACACCACCTGGGGACACCCCTATTCATCCACCCCAAACCACAGGGAAGCACCCATCCAGAGGGGCCCACGGAGGTCTCAATCTCGGGGTCTTCCTGGATACAAGCACTCCCAGCTTCCAGAAGCTGGGACAGGGCAAGTGGGAGAAACGGAACTGGGATCTGGGGTCTTTGAGAGACTAAGTTCATGTTCATCTGGTTAAGAAGGTAGCGAAACATATTGTGGGCAGAGGGGGCTCTATCCAGAGCCTTTTCCTGTGGTCTGAAGGCCCTTCCAATTTCTGTTACCCCTTTCAGAGGCTTGCACTTGGGCTGTTGAGTCAGTACCTTGTATCTTCTGGAAGAGAAATGGTTAATCTAAAGGACTAACTCTCTAACAGTGGAGGCTCAGTGAAGTCAGGCATGGGGCAGATTTCCTTTCTTTTTAAAACTGACTTATTGAGGTATGATCAATACCTAAAAAGCTGTACAAGTTGAATATATATGTCACAGTGACATTGGGGACACTGGATCTACCTGTGACATCATCTCCAGTGTCAAAGACATTAACATATCTATCGTCTCCCTGGGTTTCCTCCTGCAGCAGCTTTTCATGGAGGGCCCCATCATGTTACACAGGAACTATTTACTCGAGAACGATCTTTCCCTAGGGGCCCAGAACGCCGTTTTTCCCTGGTGTTAGAGACTGGGGTCCCAGGTCCCCTAAGATCCTTCCCCACTGCATTCCCAGGTACTCGTCTGAAGGTGTGTGCTGCCCTCTAGTGGCTGATTTGGCTTCAGCACGCAGAGCTTTCCGCTCATACTGTTCCCCAAAGACCAGACTTCAAGGGCAGGCTGGAAGTTAGCCTTATGGGTTTGAGCTTTAAGCTGCAGGAGATGGGGGTAGGGGAGGGGGCATGGAGTAAGGTGATTTAATCAGTGCATTCTGGAAGAGCACGTGTGGATTTCCATGGTATGAATACCCCTGGTGTGTCCGACCCCAAATCCTTAGTTTCATCACCTCGTTTGTCTCCACAGTCTTCCCCATTTCTGATCCACTGGGGGAAAGCGCAGATGGACATCAGACAGGCCAGGGGTCAGGCTGGTCTGCAGGACGGCCCATCTGGTGATCTGCATCTCCCCCCTCCTGCCCGGCCCTGGGTGTCTTGATCGTGGCAGGGGTTGTTCCTGATTGGGTGGCCAGGGAAAGGCCTCTCTCTCATCTGTGCTGAGGCCCAAATTCACGGAGAGAGTGCACCATCGCAAATGGGGAGGAAAAATGTGTTTTGGGCAGAGGAAAGTGCAGGCGCAAAAGCTCTCAGAAGCCCATTGAGTCAGCGGGTCCCGCCATTCACCTACGCCGCCCCCTCCCTTCTGAAACCTTCAGTTTGGTTCCCGGAGATCACAGTCTCTCATGGTTTGTCTCCTTCTCTGATTTCTTCCCATTCAGTTGTCCCTCCCTTCCCCTGATCCTCCGTGTTATTCCTTAAGTTCCACATATGAGTGAAAAACTATGATAATTGTCTTTCTCTGACTGACTTATCTTACCCAGCATACTCCCCTCCAGTTCCGTCCATGTCAATGCAAATAGTGAGTATTCATCCTTTCTGATGGCTGAGGAATATTCCATTGTATATATGAACCATATCTTTTTATCCTTTCATCTGTTGAAGGGCATCTCGGCTCCTTCCACAGTTTGGCTATTGTGGACATTTCTGCTATGAACACGGGGAGTGTGTGGGCCCCTTCTCTTCACTGCATCTGTGTCTTTTGGGTAAATACCCAGGGAACTGCTTTTATCCAAAGGAATAAATAAAACTGGAGTTTCAGGCAATGAGGTCAGACATAAGACAGGTTTTTTCCTCTCTCTCTTTTGTAACATCACTCTATTGAGGTCTGAAGAATGAGCTTAATGAGATCAAGAATTTTTTTTAAAAAAAAATCATAAAAATTAAAAGCCCTATCCAAAATCTTCCCTTGGTAGCTCCCGATGGCCTACCAGAAGTCTTTATGAAAGTTAGGAAAAGGTCCCCTCCACCCGGCAGACACGGACCCACTCCCAGGATGTCCAACAGGAACTTTTGCATAGATACAGCTATACAGAATCACCGGCATCCGGCAAGGGACAGAAAAAAAAAATCCCCTTTCACCACAGTTTTCTTGCATTGCCAATTCTGACATTCTTGGAGATTCACTTCCCTCAAATCCTGTCCCCTGTTTGCCTGGGCTCTGGGGCCCTGCATTTGGGGAAGAAATACGATGGCTTGTTATGACCCTCTCAAAGCTTCTGCCCTTCTACATCCTCTTCTGGGTGAGGTCCGAATGGAGCAGCATCCAAATGAGGTCCAATGGGTGGGCAACAGCCCTTCTAGCTGTTGCTTCTGCCTCTTGTGGGATGCAAGGCTCACAGGAGCTACTCGGAGTTGCTGCAGAAGTTCAGAGAGTAAGCAGGTGGGGGCAGCAACATTTGCAAGCAGTAGGTATCCACGCCAAGTGGGAGGGAAAAGCAAATCTCTCCAAGTTCCCACCATGGCTTTCAGTGTTGGTTCCAAACACAGCGCCCAAGCTCTAACTGCTGAGGAGGAGGGATCCCCAAGAAATGTTTCTTATCAGTTCCAAGTGCAGTTAAGAAACAGAAACTTATGCAATAGGTGCCCCCAGTACCCACCACCAGGCTCTCCCATCCCCCGAGCACTGGGTGTGGGGAATGGGGAATGAATCTTGGAACACTGGAAAAAAATTTTTTTAAGTAACAATAAAAAAAAAAAGAAAAGAAAAGAAACAGAAACTTACCCGTTTGGTGGGTATGGTTAATTTTTTAAAGGAAGTAGATTTAGATTGCTTTCCAGCTTTCTAGGCCGAATGTATTCATCACCGTAAAATGAGATCAGCTCTATATGAAAACAAATGGAAGGGACCTCACTTCACTGGAGAAACTCAAGACGGCATGTCTTTCTGTCACTTTATATAGCATAAAATAATTGGGTTCCTTTCTATGGATACACAACAAAATCATTTGGTGGGATGGTGGGTACCTTTTATTCTGCAGTCAATCTTAAGTCTATCAAGCCATGATGTAAGTGTAAAATTTGATGATTTTTGGAAGACTCTGCTGCAAGCAAGATATAGAACATTTCTATCATCTCCCTAAATTTCCTTGAGCCCCCTGTTTCCTTCCCACCCTCCCACTCCGGGCTCTAGACAACCACGGATTCGCCCCCTCCCACCCACCAACTAGAATTTTCTAGAACTTTCCTTTTTGTGGTCTTATTTTATTTTATTTTTTTGTACTTTCAAGTTTTAAAAAAAATTTCTAATTTTTTAAATTTAAATTCAATTAGATAACATATAGTACATCATCATTAATTTGGGTCCTTTCTCTTTTCTTTTGGATAAATCTGGCCAGAGAATTACTGATCTTATTAATTCTTTCACAGTACCAACTTCTAGTGTCATTTATCTGTTCTACTGCTCTTTTGGCTTCTATTTCATTGAGTTCTTCTCTATTCTTTATAGTTTTTATTCTCCTACTTGGTTTAGGCCTTATTTGCCATTCTTTCACCAGCTCCTGCAGGTGTATTTGTTAGATAGACCCTTTAAGAATGATATAGTGTCCCTCTTCATCCCTTACTACAGTTGTGGCTTAAAATCTAATTTGTCTGTTATGAGGATTGTTATCCCAGCTTTCTTTTGAGGTCCATTAGTATGATAAATTGTTCTCCACCCCCCTCACCTTCAATATGGAAGTGTCTTAAGTCTAAAAACGAATCTCTTGTAGACACCATATGGATGGGTCTTGCTTTTTTTTTTTTTCTTTTTTTTTTTTTTAATCCAATCTGGTGCCTCTGTCTTTTGATCAGGGCATTTAGCCCATTTACATTCAGAGTAACTATTCAGAGATATGAACTTAGTGCCATTGTATTGCTTGTAAAGTTCCTGTTTCTATAATTGTCTCTGTTTCCTTCTGGTCTATGTTACTCTTGGGCTCTCCCTTCCCTTACAGGATCCCCCTTAGTATTTCTTGCAGGGATTATTTAGAGGTCACATATTCTTTCAGTTTTTGTTTGTCTTGGAAGGTCTTTATCTCTTCTTCTATAGTAGAAGAATTACAGCCTTGCTGGATAAAGTGTTTTTGGCTACATCTTATTCTCATTTATTACCGTAAATATATCATGCCAACTTTTTCTGGCCTGCTGGAGCTCTGTGAATAGGTCTGCTGTGAGTCTAGTGTTCTTACTCTTTAGGTTAAGAACCTCTTGTATCTAGCTGCTTTCAGGATTTTCTCTTTATCTCTGAAATTTGCAAGCTTCACTATTATATGTTGGGGTGGTGTTCTATTTTTATTGATTTTGGAAGAGGTCCTCTCTACCTCTTGGAACTGAAGGCCTCTTTCCTTCCTCAGATGATGGAAGTCCTCGATTATTATTTCCTCAACTATACCTTCTGTCCCTCTCTCTCTTTCTTCTCTGTCGGGGACTCCAATAATTTTAATGTTTCATTGTATGGCATCATTGATTTCTCAAAGCCTTCCCTCGTGGTCTATTAGTTGTCTTCCTCTCTTTCCTCAGCTTCCTTCCTTTCCATCAACTTGTGTTCTCTGTCACTCACTCTCTTTTCTTCCATATTTACTCTACTACTAGAAAATCCAATTTAGACTAAAACTAAGAGCATTTTTTGGGTCTGATTATGTCTCATTTCTGCACTAAGAGATTCTCAAGTGTCTTTTATGTTTTTTTTTCAAGCCCAGCTAGTAACTTTATAATTGTTATCCTGAATTCCTGCTCCAATATTTTACTTATATCCATTACAATTAGATCTGTGGCAGAGAGTATCACCTCTGGTTCTTTCTTTCGTTGTGAACTCCTCCTTCTAGTCATTCTGCCCAGAGAAGAGAGAACAAGAGATCAATAAATAAAAAAAAATCAACCACGACCCAAACAAAACACGTAAGGACAACTCTAAAGAGGTCAGAAACCAAAAAAGAAAAGAAAAGGAAATTAAAAGAGAAGGGGAAAGAATATAATCTCCAAGGCAGACAAAAGACAGTTATCCACTTGGTCCTGGGTGTATTTTGGTCTCTTTGTTAGAAGACACTAAATCCCAAGATTGTAAAGAAAACAAAACTTATATACATACAAAAATAAAATTGAATACAGTGAAAGGAAGTCAGAAATGAAGGCTGTATCTATAAAATGTAAATATGAAAAAATAAAGTTAAAAAAAGACTTAAAAACAAAGAGTTGATGAAATAAGAGAGTAGTTGAAAAGGAAAAAAAGAGAAAAAGAAAAGAAAAGGAAACATTTAAACCAAAAGATAAACACGTCATGAGAAAAAAACCCCTTTGCATTCTATATATTCTTTTACCTTAGTCCTGGGGTTTCGCAGTCCAGTGTGCTCTATGAACTTGGTGTTCCCCTGTTGTTTCAGTTGGTCTTCTGAGTGGGGCCTGCTCTGCTGATTCTCAGGTATCTTTGGGCAGAGTTGGACTGCCCGTTACCAGGAGGCTTTGCTCAGTGTAAACTGCTTTATGTAATCTTTTCCCCCTGCAGGCCTTCCGCCTCTCTAGAGGACAAAACCGAAAATGGCTGCACCACAATCTCGAGCCCCAGAGCTGAGAGATGGTGGTCCCCTCTCTTTAGCAAACCCTCAGGTACAAGCGGTCTTCACTTTTGTGTACCAAACTCTGTAGTCTCCCGCAGTGCTTGCCAGCAGCAGTCCTCCTGGGGGAGGGCAGAGGGCCCTTGCGTTTTTGTCCTTTGCAGTACACCCACACTGAGTGGTTGCCCAGTCACATGAGCGCCTGTGCTGCCCCTTCCAGGAGAAGGGAGAAGTCCACTGTTCTTTTCTCCTTTGCAGGGCCCTGCAAGAGAGCTGTCGCTTCATCATGCTGAGGTTTGTGGTTTATGGCAAACTGAGCTGAGAACCCCCTCCCAGTCTTACTGACCCTAACTGGTTTCCACACTCCAATACTTGAGAACTCTGCCAGCGGAGGCATTCCCATTCTTTCTGTGACCCTGATGATCCTGGGACCACACTGTCCTACCAAGTATTCTACCTGGTTTTAGCACCTGAGCACCTTTCAGGTAGGGACATCTCTCAGTGGAGCAGATTTCTAAAGGTTCTGATTTTGCACTCTGGGATTATATCACTTTCTGGTAGCTGGTGTATGGAGGCTCCCTCCCACCACCAATTATCTTCTAATATATCCCTTCAGATTCACATCTTCATACCTTCTACCCTGCAAAAAGTGGTCACTTTTCTGATTGTAGAATTCTAGCAATTCTTTTCTTACATCTCAGGATGAATTCATAGGTGTTCAGAATGATTTGGTAGCTATCTATCTAAATTTAGGGGACCAGATGACTACTCTTCTGCCATCTTGCCTCCCTTAAGATTTTCTAGAATTTCCTGTTGTTGAACTGCATGATGGTTAATTTTATATGTCTGCTTGGCTGGAGGCTGGTGAGGCGTTGTGTGGTCAAACATAAGTTCAGATGCTTCTGTGAACGTATTTTAAAGATGTGATTGACATGGAGATCAGTGGACTTTGAGAGAACTGATGACCATCCATAATGTGGGTGTGCATCATTGAATCAGCTGAAGGCCTTTTGAACAAAAACAGGTTTCCCAAGGAAGAAGGAATTCTGCTTCCAGACTGGAATATAGAAATCTGGAAATCCTGCCAGAGTTTCCAACCTTCAGACTCAAGATGGCAGCAGCAACTTTTACCTGGGTCCCCAGCCTGTTGTCTTGGCTTGAAGATCTTGGACTTGATAACTCCCTCAACCAGGAGAACCAATTCCTTTGGATCCCTCTCCTGTTGCTTTTGCTTCTCTGGAGAACCCTAATACAGAATTCTTCGAGTATTTACTCTTCTGTGTCCTTTAGGTCTGGCTCCTTTTCCTCAGCATAAAGTCTTTGAGATTCAGCCATGCTTTTGAGGGCCCTAGTAGTTCTTGCCTTCATCATGCAGACATATCACGTGTCCACGAATGTCTGAACTCTGTCCCTCATTCAGCAATTGTGAGCAAAGCAGCTGTGAACATTTGTGTGTGAGTCCTTCTATGGATATATGCTTTTACTTCTCTTGGACAAGCACTATATGGTCCAGTGATCCCACTTCTGAGTATATAGCCATATGAAATCAAAATTGGACATCAAAAAGATAATCTATACCTCCCTATCCATTTCACTATGGCTCACAATAACCAAGATATGGAAACAATCTAAGTGTCCATCAATGGATGAATGGATAAAGAAAATGTCACATACACAAGTGTACACACACACACACACACACAAACACACACTGGAATATTATTTAGCTATGAGAAAGAAGAAAATCCTGCATTGGTAACAGTATGGGTGGACCTTGAGGACATTAAGTGACAGAAGTCTGACAGAGAAAGACAAATGCTGTATAATATCATTTATATGTGAAATCTAAAAAAGTGGAACATGTAGAAAAAGAATAGGATGGCCATTACTAGGAGTGGGGGTGTGGGGTAAATGGGGAGATGTTGGCCAAAGGGTAAAAACTTGTGTTTAGGAGAGGAGTGAGTTCTGGGGATCTAAGGCACAGCAGTGTGATTATAGTTAATAGTACTGTATTATATACTTGAAAGTTGCGAAGATACTAGATCTTAAATGTTCTCATCAGAAGTAAAATCTGGCAATTATGTGACACAATGGAGGTATTAGCTAATGCTCTGGTGGCCATCAGACTGCAATATATAAACATATCATATCAACCCATTGTACACCTTGAGCCCAAGAAGACATGGAAATATTTCCATTCTAGTTGGCAAGGAGTCATGATTCCCAGCCAATGGCATATCTAGCCTTTACCATAAGATATCCCATAGTCCAGCTGCTGATGAGTTAGTGGCTGGCGCCAGGGGTGGTCCCTGGATCTTGTATGAGGTTCCTAGCCAGCATTGATTCTGGTTGGTCAGTGCCCTGCTTAGACCAGGTATCCTATACTTTGGATAGGAGCTTGTAGGAGCTCTGATGACACTCACTCCAGCTCTGGTCCTCCATCTTACTCCTGCCTGTGCATTGACCTTCCTGGGGACGATGTGTTCCAGGTCCCATGGAGGTTAATGTATGTTCTTCTTCTTTTTTTTTTTTTTTTAAGATCTTATTTATTTATTTGACAGAGAGATCACAGGTAGGCAGAGGGGTGGGCAGAGAGAGGAGGAAGCCGACTCCCCACTGAGCAGAGAGCCCAATGTGGGCCTCGATCCGAGGACCCTGAGATCATGACCTGAGCCAAAGGCAGAGGCTTAACCCACTGAGCCACCCAGGCGCCTGGTTAATGTATGTCCTGACTGGGAAGTGGGAAGGCTTATTCTGATAGAAGGCCTCACTTTTGACAACCAGTAGAGATTCTCTGGCTCACAGACATCCCCACTTTAGGTAACTACCCTGTGACCTCACCACATGCCCTTCACTCCATCAAAGCTGGGGATTATGTCTGGACTGGTGGAGAGTCGCTGTGGAGAATGGTTGTGTACCCCATGGATAGTCATTGCCCAATCCCCTTGTCAGTAAGTTACCCTGAACACTACTCTCTGTAAGAGTTATAGAGAGGCTTGCTTTGTTTTTCCATTTTAAAGTGACTTCTTTTAGTGCAGAGGACCATAGGGGAAGGGAGGGAAAACTGAATGGGAAGAAATCAGAGAGGGAGACAAACCATGGGACACTCTTGACTCCGGGAAACAAACTGAGGGTTGTGGAAAGACAGGTATGTGGGGGAATAGGATATGATGGGCAATACGAAGGGCACATGTTATGATGAGCACTGGGTGTTATACGCAACTAATGAATAGTTAAACACTAGTTAGATACTACATCAAAACTAATGATGTATTATATGTTGGCTAACAGAACACAATAAAAAATAAATTAAAAAGTCCCTTGCTGGTCTGGAAGATACATTACTGACTCTCCTCCACTTTCTGGCACATGTGTTTAGAAAAATGTTAATATATTTGGCCCTTGATTGGGGTTTGGGAGCTTGGACCCTGCTGTGAGGGTTCTTGTGCACTGGGCTTACTGGGGAGAGTATTTAGCAGAGGCGGGGTGAAGGAAGCCAGGCGGGACAGAGAAAAAGAACTAAGCAAGGAGGTGGTCTCAGCTGGAATCTAGCCTCAGCCTGATCCCATGGGGAACCGGGAGCCTAAGTGCCACCATGAGTTGATTTCACCGTGGGGCTGGACTTTTGCAGCTCTGTGACTGTGGGTTATCAGCTGGACGGGGTTAGAGTTTGTGCACGCCCTGGGGAAGGGGAAGCTGTGAGCTATTATCAGGCAGTGCGCACAGCAGCTGGGGGATGGGTGCTCCACCTGTTCAAGGGTGACTGTAGGGCATCAACAGCATCCACTAGGGGGCTCTCAGTTGGTATAGGATGACTACAGTTTGGGGGAAAGGGGAGAAATGAAGTCAGCAGGGGAGACCAGTGTGAGACTAGGCAGGGTCATGAGTGCCATATTAATGAGCCTGGGAAAATAGGGAGCCATGGGAGGATTTAGAGTATAGAAGGAACATGATCAAGTTGGGTAGGGCTGTCCTAGAGTAGCCCTGCCACACACCTCACGGACTCCTCCAGGCTGATTTCTTCAATCGTGAGGGTCCCTTATTTTCCCCTTTGCTGGGAAAGACGTAAGAGGTTAGGCTTACCAAGCCACATGACTAGAAACCCCATTTCCTCTATTCTATCCTTCCTCTTCTCCCTCTAGGCAGGTCCTCTGACTGGCAGGATTTCTGAAGTGCAGATTTTATAGCCTTGGTTAACTGTTTGGGGTTTAATAAAGGGTAACAGGCATCTTGTGATCCTTCACCCCTGACCAGAACCCCAGACCCATATATAGGTAGAATTATGAGGCTCCCCCCAAACCTCCCTACCAAGGTGTCCACATCCAAATCCCTGGAACCTGTGAATATGTGACCTTACCTGGCAAATAGGGCTTTGTAGATGTGATTAAATTAAGGATTTTAAGACAAGGGAATTCTGGATTATTTGAGTAAGTCTGATGTAATCACAGGCACCCTTTAATAGGGAGGAGAGATGGTCAGAGAGAATGCGAGAGGGAGACTGAAGGGGAGAGGGAGGGAGACTGGAAGATGCTACACTGCTGGCTATGAAGACAGACTGAAGGGCCTCCCGAAGCTGGAAAGGACAAGGAATGGATTTCCCCTGGAGCCCCCAGAAGGAATGCAGCTCTGTTGAGGTCTTGATTCCACTTGACTCTAACCTCTCTATCTGTAGTGTAATGAATTTGTGTCATTTTAAGTGGCTGTTTG
The DNA here is from genome assembly GCA_004023965.1 of Spilogale gracilis. Lineage (NCBI taxonomy): Eukaryota > Metazoa > Chordata > Mammalia > Carnivora > Mephitidae > Spilogale > Spilogale gracilis. The sequence goes on from PITA01006884.1 coordinate 73,806, forward strand.
TTGTGCTTTGTTATGGAGGGGACAGGAGAGTCACAGGTCCTCATCCCACTCCTAAACTCCTCTCTGTTTCCACAGCCCCTGTTCTCGACCAGACCACCATGCTTTTCTCTCCCTTGGACGCAGCCCCAGCCTTCTCCATGGCTCCCGCCCAGTCCAGGGCAGAGCTGTTGTAAAACCCAGCACGCCCCTCCTTGCTCCCTTGCTGAACTCTCTTCTGGTGCCCTGAAGATCAAGTCCAAACTTGCCCACATTAGATGGGCTCTGCATGAAATGACCTTTGTTGGCTTTTCCAATTTAGTCATTGCTGGTACTGGGCCTTCTATGAGTAACCATGACAACTTAGCATAGCAAAAGAATAGTGTAATAACAAAGAATATCATCAAGCATTTAATCTGTGTCAGGCAAGATTTTGTGATTTTATTACATTAAAGCTCAATTGCTCTGAAGCTGGTGTTGTCTTCATTTTGCTGATGGGGAAAATGGCTTCTAGGTATACCAGTTGTCTCTTCCTGCACCGCCTATCACTCCAAAACTGAGTAGTCTAAAACTCCAGTTTTAGACAACCAGGTTTTACTTTCTTATAGTTTTTGAGGGTCAAGAATCTAGAGGTGACTCATCTGGGTGGTTCTGTATCAGAGTCTCCCCATGAGGTCACAGTCAAGTCGTTGACCACAGACCTCAGTTCCTCCTCACGTGGGCTTCTCCACACTGCTGCAGAGTGTCCTCACAACCAGGTGATGGGTTTCCCCTGGTGAATGATCCCAGGAGAAGACAAGCAGGAAGCCACAGTGACCCTCTGAACTTCAGATATCTCATGTAAAGCAGAATTAATCCCCTCCTCTTGAAGGGAAGAATATCAAAGAATTTGTGGATGAAGTTAAAACCACTGCATTTCTTTGTCTGTCTTTAGTGTCCACACCTTGGATGCACTGAACAAGGATTATGGAAGAAAGTGCACATCCCAGAAGCTGCCCCCAGTTTGACAATATTACCCCATATTATGGAATCTCCTCCACAGTGATCCTTTGGGACATGGCCTATTATTACCCTCGTTCTCCAGACGAAGAGAAGAAACTGAGACCCAGAGAGGCAAGTCACTTTCCAAAGTCACTTTGAGAATACCTTGCAAAATCAGGATTTGATCCTATGTCTGATCCCATCTCCTGTGGCCATAATGGCCAACACTCAGAGTTTTTCCTGCATGCCAGGATCTGTTCTAGTCATGTCATATATGCCCCCTCCTCAGAGGCTTATATCAGCCCCATGAAGTAGACCTGTTATTATTGGGCCCAATTTACAAATGGGAATGTTGAGGCAGAGAGATTAAGAACTTACCCAGGACCACATATTCTAGAAGTGGAGGAGATGGGATGTGAACCCCTGGTGATCTGCTTCTAGAGTCTGTGTATCCTTCGGTGCTTCTCCTTAACACAACACAACTTTTGTCTGTCCTCTTCCTTGGTAGAATTTGTTACGTTTTTGTGCTGCTCTTAAATGCAACCTCACTGTGTAGGTACCTTGATGCACACACAGGGGACCATTGATGAATCTTCTTCAGTGATCATAACTGCAAGGTTGGTATTTTGCTTTGCACAGAGCAAAAGGGAGAGTGTAGAAACATGTGGGGGTTTTTCTTCCCAAGAACTTGGCGCTGGCCTTTGTGCCTCATTTTTAGCTTGTGGCAGATGCTTTTGGTGCCTACCCACATCTGTGACCCTCAACCCCTTGGGTAATACTAGATAGGTATCTATCAGCTGCTGCATTTTTGTTATCAACAAGGTTACACTCTGGCTATGCCCATTCTTCCTGCTTGGAGGTGAGGCCCAAGGTGCTGTGGGTTGATGTGAACCTCAGTGCATGACTGGCAGTAGTTGATGGATAGATAACCCAGCTCCCTCACCCCTCTGTTGGGGTAACTGAAGACTACTCTGGGCTGCCTTTCAGAGGCCAGAACTGAAGACTACTCTGGGCTGCCTTTCAGGGCTGCCCAGTGAAATTGAGCTCTAGTGCAACTTGCTAGATGGCCTGGTCCCCTGGGACCCTTTCCCATCCCCATCTAACTGCCCACCCCTCCCAGCTGGAGTTTTCTGAGGTCACCTTTCTGATAAACAACTTTCACTAGAATCTTGGTCTTAGCATCTGCTTCTGGGGATGTTGCCCAAGGCATTACTAGACCTCTGTGTGTGTGAGATTTTGCATGCTGGTGTGTTAGGGCTGGGAATGTGGTGAGTGCTTCTGTGCAGGGGTCAGTTGTGGGAGAGCTGGAGGCAGATGGGATGGTTCAAGTGCTAAACCTTAGAGCCAGAGGTTCTTAGATTCCAGTCTTGACTCCAAGTAATCTTGGACAAGTCCTATCCATGCCTCAGTTTCCTTTTAAATTTTATTATTTATTATTATTATTATTATTAGTGTGTGTGTGTGTGTGTGTGTGTGTGTGTGCGCGTATGTGAAATAGGTGTGGGTCAGAATCTTTACTCGATGGTATGCAATTAAATTTTGTTGGCAATGTGTCTAGCACAGCACCTGGTCCATGATGACTGTGATGGTTACCTGTGTGGGGTGTGCTGGGAAGAGACCTTTGAGTCTGGGATTTGTGTCATCAGGGACAAATGGTGGTAGTTTATTTATAGTTGGGGGCAATGAAGGAAAGTTGAGAGGTAGTTGCTGGTGGGTAGAGAAAAGCAAGAATGGAGGGAAGGAGAGTGATTGGGGAGAGAGAGATAACACAGTGACACATCAGTCAGATAACTTCTCTTCACTCTTGTGGAAAAAGAAAATTAGGGGTTTGCCATGCCCTTCTCATCCAGTGGCGATTCAGCAAAAAAGGCTGTCTTGCTCTGGTGGCATTAGGCAATTCTGGCTCCACCTCTCCCTTCTTCCCACACAATCTGTTTACTGAAAGTCTCAAGACCATAGAAGAGGTTCCTTCTTCGAATGCGAGAAACACGGCACTATGGGGAGCTTCAGCGTGCTCCTTTTCTGGGGTGAGTGTGGGGCTGAATGGTGATGGGAGGGTTGGGGAAAGCCTGCACTGGGCGTAGACTGTAGGGAAAAGGGAAGCCATGGGGTGTCCAGACAGAGACCCCAATTCTAGTTTGGACATTGCCAACACCTTCACTGGGGGGACCTTTGACAAAAATTACTGAGCACAGGGAATTCTGTCAGGGCAGATTTCCTTTATACTTATTATTTGACATGTATTTCCTGAGCACCTACTATGTGCCAGGTGCTGTTGTAGGCAGGGAGGGGGGGAGCATTGGTAAACAAGCAGTTCCTGCTGTCATGAGGCTGACATCCTCGTGGGTGGGACAGGCAGAAAAGAAGCCACTGGCCATAAACTGTAACCATCCACCTAGCATCATTGTAAGTTCCTCAAATAATTTCACAAAACTCCTCCAAATACTGGGTGACAAATAGCCCCATTTTACAAAGGAAGAAACTGAGGCAAAAGAGATTAGATGACATGCCCAAGACTACTTAGCTAACAAGGGGTAGAGCTGGAAGTCTGGTTCCAGAGTCTTATGCTTTATTTCTTATTACTATGCTATGCTGTCCCAAGTAATAACTACACAAAAGCATTTCAGGCAGTGAGAGTGCCACAAAAGAAGAGAATAACTGGGGGTTATGTTGAAGGGGGAAGTCAGGAAAGACCTCTCAGATGGGGTGACATTTGTGCTGAGGCCTGAACCATGAGACGGAGCCTTCCTGTCTGTTCTCTTATTTCCCTTTCTTCAGGTGTCAATTTGTACTGGTCTTATTTATGGTCGATGTTGTGGTTTTCCTCCTGTCTTTCAAGGTTTGGTCACTGGTTCAAATCTATGAATGAGAGAGATGAGCATTGGGTGTTATACACAATTAATGAATCATTGAACAATACACCAAAAACTAATGATGTACTGTATGTTGGCTAACTGAACATAATAATTTAAAAAATCTATGAATGAGGGACAATGTTTTGAACAACAAATGTGGGCTTCCTTGGCTGTGGTCCAATGCATCTATTTGTGGGGGAGAAAACTTATGCCCAAGGAGATTAAATAACTTTCCCAAGGCCATGCAGTCAGTAATTAGTGAAGCCAGATTTTTAAACCCAAGCATTTTGGCTCCAGAGTTGGGGTGCTTAAAAACAGTGCTCCGTTGCCTCTAAAATGATGAAGGAGGAAAACATTTTTTTGGTGATAATGAATGAGAATGCCAGGAGTTTTGGTCTGTGGGGCTTGCTGACTGGCAGGCTTCATTAGAAGGAGCGGCTAGCTCATGGAACACAAATGCAGGAATGCCAAGCTGTTGCTTTGGGCTGTCAGCATTTATATTAGCTATTAGTGCCCCAGCTTCTGCTCTGAAGTTAATCAACAGAGTAGTGATGATGACATTGATGGTAAGGGATAGTGGGAGTGAAGGTAGAGTGGTGAAGTTCGGGTGCGGGAGTGGTGGAGGTGGGGGTGGTGGTCATGGAGGTGGTAATAGGGAAGAAGAGCTAAATGCTAGTAGGCTGCACTGCCTTTTGGATTTTTTTTAAGTCTCTCCCTAAGAACCAAGTTTTACCCTTGTGGGGGAGATGCAATTTCTTTCTTTTTTAATCCAAAGAAATAATTTATTTATTTATTTATCTATTTATTTATTTATCTTAAAGATTGAAAAAAATTTTATTTGTTATGTTAGTCACCATAAAATACATGATTAGTTTTTTTTTTACTTTAAATTTATTTTATTTTTTCAGTGTTCCAAGATTCATTGCCCATGCCCCACACACAGTGCTCCATGCAATAGGTGCCCACCTTAATACCCACCATCAGGCTCACCCAATCCTCCACCCCCTCCCCTCCCAAACCCTGTTTGTTTCTCAGAGTCCACAGACTCATGGTTCATCTCCCCCTCTGATTTCCCCCAATTCACTTTTCCTTTCCTTCTCCTAATGTCCTACATGTTATTTCTTATGCTCCATAAGTAAGTGAAACCATATGATAATTGACTTTCTCTGCTTAATTTGTTTCCCTCAGCATAATCTCCTCCAGTCCCGTCCATGTTGATGCAAAAGTTGGGTATTCATCCTTTCTGATGGCTGAGTAATATTCCATTGTGTATATGGACCACATCATTTTTATCCATTCATCTGTTGAAAGGCATCTCAGCTCTTTTCACAGTTTGGCTATTGTGGACATTGCTGCTATGAACATTGGGGTACATATGGCCCTTCTTTTCACTATATCTCTATCTTTGGGGTAAATATCTTGTAGTGCAATAGCAAGGTCATAGAGTAGCTCTACTTTAAATTTTTTGAGGAATCTCCACACTGTTTTCCAAAATGGCTGTACCAACTTGCATTCCCACCAACAATGTAAGAGGGGTCTCCTTTTTCCACATCCTCTCCAACATTTGTTGTTTCCTGCCTGTTAATCTTTGCCATTCTAATTGGCATGAGGTGGTAGCTCAATGTGGTTTTGATTTGAATTTCCCTGATGGCTAATAATGATGAACATTTTTTTTCATGTGTCTGCTGGTCATTTGTATGTCTTTATTGGAGAAGTGCCTGTTCGTGTCTTCTGCCCATTTTTTGACATGTTTAACTGTTTGTTGGGTGTTGAGTTTGAGAAGTTCTTTATAGATCTTGGATATCAGTCAGCCCTTTGTCTGTAGTGTCATTTGTGAATATCTTCTCCCATTCCATGGGTTGCCTCTTTGTTTTGTTGACTGCTTGCTTTGCTGTGTCATTTCTTTTGAGAATACATGTTTCAGTGTATGTTTTTGAAAATGAGCTGGAACTTTTTTTTTGTAAAAGAAAATTAAGATAATACAAACCAAATGAAAAACAAAGTGCATAAAAGCAGGAATGGCTGCTGTATTATGCCAAATATTGTATATTTGTCCCTTGGTTGGATCTCTCATCTAGATTCATCAAACATGTTTATATAAGGCAATTCCAGGAGTACTTTTTCAGGTTGAGCACATTGCTTCTTGGTGGCTTATAGTGTTTTTCTTTTCTTTTCTCACAGGGTATTGTGGTATCTGGGTTATGCTCCCACTGGAATCAATGGCAGATGGTAAGTTTGTCAAAGAATACCCAATGTGCGGGAGGATTTTTTTTGGAAGGACACTCTTCTGTCCCAGGAGGCTGAGATGCAGCTGAACACTTGCTGGGAGCTACTTAGTGGCAGAGTAAGGGACAAATAATATCCAGGTCTTCTGGTTCCTACTCCAGGCACTTATACTTGTGTCTTGGGATACCAAGGGAATGTTGTGGAGCTTAAATTGAAAGAGATACCTTTGTTAGCCACATGGTGTTTGTGATAAGAGCTTTATCATTAGTACTGTGGTGGGAATGGGGTTGGAATTGACTCAAACTACAACTCAATGTGGAAAAATGCATTTGAAAAATGTATTAAGTGTTCTCATTTTCTATATAAGCTGTTGCTGGATGGAGAGGAAAAACATGGCTAGTTCTTCATGTTCTCAGTGTCTCAGTTTCCTGGCTCAGGCTTATTTGGGAAATTCAGTATGTATTGTACAGAGTTAATCTGAATTTCTTACCCTACTCTTGGTCCTCCCAAGATGGTAGGTGGATGTTGGTATAGGGGAAACTTATGGGATCTTGTGGTCAAGGGTGGACTCTGGATAGGATGTTTTGTCAACTGGTAGAGCATGGAACCACCTTGCTTGTCTGGTAGTCCTCTTGGCCACTCTGTACCCCCAAGGAGTCCACACAGGAGCTTCTACTTTCCATGATCAGGCTATAGGAACACCGAAGAGTTTTCTTGGACCACCTACTAGCTACTTCCTTCTCTGGGTTCTAATCCTTGGCTCTCATATGTTTTGGATGTGACAGCAGCAGAAAGCAAACTTCTCTTCTACACTGGGCAACTCCACCTAGCTTTTTTTTTTTTTTAAGATTTTATTTATTTGACAGCGAGAAACACAGCCAGAGAGGGAACACAAGCAGGGGGAGTGAGAGAGGGAGAAGCAGGTTTCCCGCTGAGCAGAGAGCCCCATGTGGGACTCGATCCCGGGTCTCCAGGATCATGACCTGAGCCGAAGGCAGTCGCTTAACCAACTGAGCCACCCAAACGCCCATCCATCTAGCTTTTGCTGGGAGAAGTCAGCCCCTAGACTTGATATCCCTAAATTTATCCATTCCTATCCGGAACTTTCTGAGACAATGTGACAGCGGAGTAGGGCTCCTGGTGGGTCCCTCTAATCTCTTTTTATTAGCTTTCCACAATTTTTTCTCTTCCTTTGTGATGGGTATTTCCCTTACACCATGGCTTAATGAAAACTTTACTTTCCAGTTCTTCAGACCAAAATCTTTTTATTGATATATGACTGACATATAACATTGTGCATGTTTAAGGTGTATGCATGTTGATATGGTACATACATATATTGAGAAATGATCATCACTATAGTGTTCACTAATATCTTCATCACCTTACATGACTATCATTTTTTTTTCTGGAATAAGGATATTTAAGATTTCTTGTAGCAACTTCCAAGTATATAATGTCCCAGGGTTAACCAGAGTAAGCATGCTATACACTAGATCCCCCAAACTCATTTGTCTTATAAGGCTTTGCTTTCAAGGCTACTGTTTTGCTGGGAACCCAAACATCCACTTTGGTAATTAAAACCTAAACCTTTCATGTGTGTCTACTGCTGAGACATCTTAAATTTTCCTGAATGAGAGTAAATCCTTCAGCAGATTGTGTTGGGGAAGGGAGTTCACTTCCATATAAGTTGAAAAGAGAAAATCATATCACTGTATTTCCAAAAAGGTCACCTTGACGGGGCACCTGGGTGGCTCAGTTGTTGAGCATCTGCCTTCAGCTCAGATAATGATCTCAGAGTCCCAGTATCGAGCCCTGCATTGGGCTCCCTGCTCAGAGGGCAGCCTGCTTCTCCCTCTCTCTCCCCCTGCTTGTGTTTCCTCTCTAGTTGTGTTTCTGTCTGTCAAATAAATAAAATCCTAAAAAAAAAGGTTATCTTGATAAAAAAAAATCAATCATTATTATGGATTCCAAAAAGCCCTTGGCTGGTGGGGAAGTTATTGTGTGACTCTCCACAGCTCTGGGACCCAGCCTGGGCCTGACACCATGCAAGCAAGTTAGATAAATTAATAAACAAAAGAAAGAATCTGTGCCTCACATAGAGAGTGTGAGAGATGTCATAGTTAAGGACACATACAAGGAATTTGCAAGTGGGAATACCAAAGGCTTAACATTTGAGAAAACTGGGCACTATTGGAATTAAAAATGTATAAACACAGGCATGTTACCTTTGTAATAGTTCATCAAAGCACAGCCTTAAAATATTTGTGCTTTTCTGTCTATATCGTACTTTAAAAATACTATGAAAATGCACATACACTTTGACACAGCAATTCCTAATCCAGAAATGTATTCCTGGATACAGAGAGATATTTGGAATAATGTAGAGAGATACCACACCATCCACTGAAGGGTGTGTTCATTATATTATTCTGGTAACGATAACACTGGAATAAACAATTTTGTTTACATGAGGGGACTGGTTGGATAAAATGTTGTGTTTGTTAGAGTAACGCTAGCTATTGCAACAAACCCAAAACTGTCCAAATAAAAGTAAATTTAATTTTTGTTTGTTTAAGAATCCAATGCAGATATTTCTGGGCAGTGGGTGGTTTTCCTCCAAACAGTAACTTGGAGACCCGGACTTCTTCTGTCTTGTGGCTCAGCCACGCTAGGGTCTTGGAATCTTCTGCAGACCATGGCAGAAGGGAAATGAAACAGTGGAGAAGGCACATCCACTTACTGAAAATGTGAAGCATGTGGTATTTGCTTGGGGTCATAGGAGCATGCCTGGACACAAGGTGACCTGGGAAATGTAGTCCATGGTGGGTAAGCCATCTGCTACTGACAGTTCCATACCATGGAATTTGGCTACCAAGCCAATCCCTGACACAGTTAATGCCCATGGACACAGTGGAAACTATGTAGCTGTTCAAAAGCATGAGTTAGGTCTGTATGAACTGACTTGAAAAATTGCCCCAGACATTTCCTTCTCTTAACTTTTTATTAAAGAAATATTTAGGGGCGCCTGGGTGGCTCAGTTGGTTAAGCAACTGCCTTCGGCTTAGGTCATGATCCCAGAGACCCGGGATCGAGTCCCACATCGGGCTCCCTGCTCGGCGGGAAGCCTGCTTCTCCCTCTCTCACTCCCCCTGCTTGTGTTCCCTCTCTGGCTGTGTTTCTCTCTGTCAAATAAATACAATCTTAAAAAAAAAAAGAAATATTTAAACATTCAAAGGTAGGGAAAATAGTACAACAAACTCCCATGTACCTATCACCCAGCTTCTATATTTGACAAGTTTTGCTACTCTTGGTTTGTAAGATCTACTCCTCAGTGAAAAAGTATGTAAGAATACAACAGAGTTGTCCAACAGACCTTTCTTATGATTATGGACATGTTCTGGATCTAAAGCTAATAGGATCAAATAATGGAATGTTTCATTTTATTTAATTCTCATAGATTTATTTTTTTAAAGATTTATTTATTTGTTTTTTTTAATTTTTTTTATTGTTACTTAAATTTTTTTTTCAGTGTTCCAAGATTTATTTGACACGCAGAGAGAGAGATCACAAATAGGCAGAGAGGCAGGCAGAGAAAGAGGGGGAAGCAGGCTCTGAGCCGAAGGCAGAGGATTAACCGTCTGAGCCACCCAGGCACCCAGATTTATTTTTTTAAAACATTTTTTTTGTCCTTCTAGGTTACTCTTGGAGTTTTTTTTTTAATGTTATGTTAGTCACCATACAGTACATCATTAGTTTTTTTTAAAAAGATTTTATTTACTTAATTGACAGAAAGAGACAGCGAGAGAGGGAACACAAGCACAGGGAGTGGGAGAGGGAGAAGCCGACTTCCCACCAAGCATGGAGCCCAATGTGGGACTCAATCCCAGAACCCTCAGATCATGACCTGAGCCAAAGGCAGATGCTTAATGACTGAGCCACCCAGTACGTCATTAGCTTTTCATGTAGTGTCCATGATTCATTATTCGCTTATAACATGTAGTGCTCATTACCACATGCGCCCTCCTTAATTTCAGAAAGAGAGAGCACGCGTGTATACTCTAGAGCAGGCGGAGGGGCAGAAGGAGAGGGAGAAGCAGACTCCCTGGTCCCAGGACCCTGAGATCATGACCTGAGCTGAAGGTAGATGTTTAACCAACTGAGCCACCGAGGTGTGCCAATTTTCAGAGATTTAAAAGCAAGCAGCTGTATATGATTAGTAGCTACTGTTTTGGAGAGCACGGCAGATTGTACAGTGCACGATCTCACTTGTGTTAAGAAAATTGTGTGAATTTATAAATTTATTCATAGTTAATAACATACTTGCATGACGGAGCCTGTGAATAGGACTTAGCCTGGAGGGGATTCATGCTAAGCTTTTGACAGTGGTTGCCTCTGGGTATAATGATGGGAGACTGAGCGATCTTCACTTTTAATTTTATATGCTTCTGCATTGTTTGAATTTTTTTTACAAGTAATTATTACCTTCTTATAAAAAAGATACAAACAAAACCACAATGCTCCAAAATAAGATTGGCCATCGGCTTTTGGTCATTTTCTGTAGAAGCAGAGCCTGATGGGATTATTATGTGAGTGATTTATTGAGGAGGGGACTCTCAGGAAACACTTGCAGGGGAGTGACGGAAGCAGGACAGGGTGGAGGAAGAAACTAGCCTCCCAGAAGGTGTTTCTGGAGAGTTTTAGCCACAGCCTGGTCTCACAAGGAGCCCTGGAGTGTGAAATGCCTCCCAGAGGGTCACCTGCTCAGGGGTAAGGCAGAGGTTGTACTGAAACTCACCTGTATTTGTTCTGCCAGTGTGTGCCTGGGGGATGGGATATACCATCTTGGCAAAGCAGATGGGGGGTGGGGGTGCCAAGAGTGGCCACTATCCCACCTCTTCTTCCCTGGAAAGGGCTCATGAACTCATGTAGGAGAACCCCCAGGAAGAGAGTGGGTTTTCCCCTTCACATACCCACTCCTGCTTTCGGAACTTGCTACTGTAATCACTGACACTCGGGGAAATATGGAGACTGGCTGGCTCACTGCCACGTTCAAAGGGATCTCATGGCTTCTCATTGCTCTGTTGTGGGCTGGTGGCGGCTGCGGGGCACATGTTCTGGGAAGAGGCCTCTCAGACTGAAGACAATTAGTCCTTGGGTAAGCATCTCCAGCTCTCGGTTTTGTCATCTGATTCCTGGGTATTGCAATGACCCCCTCCCACCACCACCACCTGATGGGATAGCCGTGATGATTTGACTCCATGTGCACTGGTTAAGAGGTGGGTTTCACAGTCAACAAAACAAAGAGGCAACCCACAGAATGGGAGAGGATATTTGCAAATGACACTACAGACAAAGGGCTGATATCCAAGATCTATAAAGAACCACTCAAACTCAACATACAAAAAGAAGATGAACACATTAAAAAAATGGGCAGGAGACATGAAGAGGCACTTCTCCATAGAAGACATACAAATGGCTAACAGACACATGAAAAAATATTCATTGTCACTAGCTATCAGGGAAATTCAAATCAAAACCACACTGAGATACCACCTTACACCAGTCAGAATGGCCAAACTTAACAAGACAGAAAACAACAAGTGTTGGAGAGGCTGCAGAGAAAAGGGAACCCTCTTACACTGTTGGTGGGAATGCAAGTTGGTGTAGCTGCTTTGGAAAACAGTGTGGAGATTCCTTAAAAAATTAAAAATAGAGCTACCCTATGACCCTGCAATTGCACTACTGGGCATTTACCCCAAAGATACAGATGTAGTGAAAAGAAGGGCCATATGCACCCCAATGTTCACAGTAGCAATGGCCACAATCGCCAAACTGTGGAAAGAGCCAAGGTGCCCTTCAACAGATGAATGGATAAGGAAGATGTGGTACATATATACAATGGAATACTACGCCTCCATCAGAAGGGATGAATATCCAACTTTTGTAGCAACATGGACCGGATTGGAGGAGATTATGCTGAGTAAAATAAGCCAAGTAGAGAAAGTCAAGTATCACATGGTTTCACTTACTTGTGGAGCATAAGGGGTAATATAGAGGGCAGTAGGAGAAGGAAAGTAAGTGGGAAGTAGGGTAATTCAGGGAGGGAAATGAAACATAAGAGACTTTGGACTTAGAAACAAACTGAGGGACTTGGAGGGGAGGGGGTGGGGGGATGGGAGAGCCACATATTGCATGGAGCACTGGGTGTGGGGCATAAACAGTGAATCTTGGAACACTGAAAAAATAAAATTATATATAAATATAAATATAAATATAAATATAAATATATATATATAAATAGGTGGGTTTTGGAGTCATATTTCCTGGGTTCAAATCTTGGTTGCGGGGTCTTCACATATTTCAGTAAATTCCTTAAAACTTCAGTTTCTATGAAAATGAGGGTCAGCGAGGTTAATCCAACTGGGTTTTGATGAGCGTTGTATGAGGTAAGATACAGGTAGGGCTTCAAATGGTACCCAGAACATAGCAGGAACACAACTATGTCAGCAGCCCCTCTTCTCAGAGAGACCTAAATTATCGTTCACACTAGCTGGGCCAAAGCTGTAGTGTGTGGGCACAACCAGGACAGTTGGGTGACTAGGATCCCTGGGCACCCTGCCAACCCTCGCTTATTCTACTTTCTCTTCTCTTGCATTCTGACTGGTCGTGTGACCTGGGGGAGGCTCCGGAAAAGCTCTTGGACATCTGTTTCCGTATTTGTAAAGTGGAGTTCTTGTGTTTATCCTGACACGGGTGACCAGCTGTCCTGGCTTGCCTCTCAATGAGAGGGGCTTTCCCAGGACTCTGGACTCCAGTGTTAACACCAGGAAAGTCCTGGGGAAACCCGGGTTACTAAGTCAACCCATCTGGCAGCATTATTGTGGGGCCCTGCAGAAAAAACATGGAAAGGGCCTGGTGCTTGGGAGGCACCCATGAAACGGAAGCTCTAGTTCTATCTTTGAAAGTCTTTTTGCCTCTTGGTGTCTCTTTATGCTTGGGTCAATTAAGTGATCATCCATTAAGTTGTTTGGCTCACGATTGAGGATCATGTGTCTGTCTCAGGGGGGATTGTTGAAGGGGTTTCCTGGCTTCTTGCCCTTGCAGGGACCACCAGAGGACACCACGGAGCGCCCAAGTTCCTCCTTCTCTGCCCACAACCGTCCAGGGCTCCCACCACCCTGGGGTAAAAGCCCAAATCCTGTTGGAGGCCTCCAAGGCCCTACACGACCTGCCCTGTCCTCTCCCTGTCTGGGCCTCACCCCTCTCTCCACCTCGCTCACTTTGTTCCAAACACACCCCCCTCCTTGCTATTCCTCTAATACCTCAGACTCAGCCCAGCCCCAGGTCCTTTGCATGAGCTGTGTCTTCTGCTTGGGTTTCTCTTGCCCTACATATACACTTGGCTCGCTCCCTCACCTTCTTTATGTTTCAACTCATGTGTCATTTCAGTGACCACCCTATTTTTGACATTGTATCCCTCACCCTCAGCCCTCCAGGTTATCAGCTCTGTGCAGGTGGGGAATTTTGTGTGTCTTGTTTCACTTCTGAATCCACAGTGTCTGCAATAGTGTCTCACAATAGCAGGTGTTCGCATTTATCAGAGTTATCCAGAGAAACGGAACCAAGAAGATAGATACCTATAGATAAAAAATTTATCACAAGGAAAAGGTTCATACTATTAGGGAGACTGGTGCGTCCTAAGATCTTTAGGCTGACGTGCAAAGGCCCTGAGACCAGAAAGAATTTGGGGAACTGAACAAAGGTGAGCATGGCTAATGGGACAAGGTAGGAGATGAGCTGGAGAGGTTGGCAGGTGTTGAGTCTCACAGAACTGGGTTGCAATTCTGGTTTGGGGTGGGTTTGAGTTGTGAGCAATTGAGCCAGAGGAAGAGGGTGATGAGAAGCTGAGATGAAAGACCGCAAGTGGCAATATGCCGGAAGTTTGCAAAGAACAGTGTTGCTCTGCAGCTGAAAGAGGAAACTGTTAATGAGAAGAGCTACAACTGAGATGTCCTCTGGGGAAAGGAAACAAACAAGGCATGTTGTAAGAAGCAAAGAGCCTGACTCTCAGGAACCTGAGAAGAATCCATCCCTTAAAGTTTTTGCAGCACTTTATAAAGTGCTTTCCCCATCTACCAATCAATGGTGGCATTACCATTCTCTCCTCTTTCACACCCCACACCCAACCTGTGGGCAAATCCTGTTAACATCACCTTCACACTAAGCCCCGAATCTTGTGTCTTTCACAGCTCCCAGTGGGGTTGCATCTAGAATCCTTGCTTACCTGGACAGGTGCAGATGCCTCCTGCCTGGTCATCCTGCCCCTCTATAGTTCATCTCCCATCCAGGGGCCGCAGGACCCTGTTAAAACTTCAGTCCAGGGCGCGTGGGTGGCTCAGTGGGTTAAAGCCTCTGCCTTCGGCTCAGGTCATGATCTCAGGGTCCTGGGATCAAGGCCCGCATCGGGCTCTCTGCTCAGTAGGGAGCCTGCTTCCTCCTCTCTCTCTCCCTGCCTCTCCGCCTATTTGTGATCTCTCTGTGTCAAATAAATAAATAAAATCTTAAAAAAAAACACCCCCCCAAAATCCCTCAGTCCAGCCGTGTCCTGCCTGTGCTCAGACACCCCATGGCTCCCAATGCTCTCTGTGAAAGCCGAGGTGTGCCAGCCCTCTAGCAGATCTAACATGATCTGTCCATGTCCAGGCCTCCCATTTCCCCCTGCCCACTGTTCCAACCACACAAACGTCCTTGTAACTACCAAATCTCCAGGCGCGGTCTTGCTCCTTCGTGCTCTTACTGTTTCCTCCGTCCTCGGTACCTTCACAGCTCACTCACCTCCCTCTGTCTTTATTCTAATGTTAGCTTCTCAGCAAGGTCTTCATTATTGAGCACCGACTGTGTACTGGGTGCTGTTGCAGGCCCTCAGCACACAGCAGTGAATGCAGACACAAATCTTTGCCTTTCAGGAGCTCAAAGTCCATCAGGACAACAGGCTTAGTCAATCACAAGTTTTTCTTTAAAAAAGAATTGTCTTAGAAATTGCCTGAAAATTGATTCCATTTCCAGCCAGATTTTACCTCTGGTAATAGTAATAAGAATCACTCACTCCAATGAGTGGAGCTGCCACTCACTAGGTGTGTGTTCTTGGGCAAGTTACTTACCCTCACTGAGCCTCAGTTATCTGCATCTATGTAATGGGAATTGTATTAGTAGTCTACGGCTGCCCTAGCAAATTACCACAAACTTGGTAGCTTCAAACAACAAAACCATTACCTTACGGGTCTGGAGGTCAGAAGTCCAAAGTGGGTCCCACTGGGCGAAAAATAAGATGTCAGCAGGGCTGCGTTGTTTTCGAGAGGTTCTATAGGGTAATCTGTCTTTGCCTTTTCCAGCTGCTGGAGGCTACCAGGATTCCTTGCCTCGTGTTTCCCATCCTCCATCTTCAAAGTTGGCAATGACTGGCCAGGTCTTTCTTACACTGTGTCACTTTGCCTCTCCTGGCCTCATCTTCTGTTTATAAGGACTTTTGTGATTATTGGTCCCATCTAGTTAATCCAGAATAATATCTTCATCTTGGGGTCAGCTGATTGTCAGTCTTAATTCCATCTGAAACCTTAGTGGTCTTTTGCCACATAGCCTAGCATATTCATAGGTTCTGGGGATTAGGTTGTGGTCATTTTTGAGAGGAGTTGTTATTCTGATGACCACAAGAATGATAATATCAAATAAGTCTCTTCTCAGACACCTCAAAGCCTGCCTCCACCTCTGGCTTTGTCTTCCTGGAGCTCACAATGTGGTGGGAGAAATGATCACTGAAAAACTGGTCATAGAGGGGCGCCTGGGTGGCTCAGGTCGTGATCCCAGAGACCCGGAATCGAGTCCCACATCAGGCTCCCGGATCCACGGGGAGTCTGCTTCCCCCTCTGACCTTCTCCCTTCTCATGCTCTCTCTCACTTTCTCCCTCTCTCTCTCTCTCTCTCAAATAAATTAATAAAATCTTTAAAAAAACCAAAAACCTAATCATATAAATAATAGCGCAACTATAATTATTGCAAGTGTCATAGAGGAGGAGCTCAGGAAGCCTTGGGGGAGTCAGGGGAGGCTTTTGGAGGAAATGACACTTAAGTAAGACCCAAGGAGTGAATAGGAGCTGGCCAGGCAAAGCAGAAATAAAGTGAATAGCACGTGCAAAGGCCCTGAGGTGGGAAGTCTGGGAATGGAATTAACACAAGATAAGACTTAAAGATGTTGTTGGGTCTGGTCACTGGGGCCTTGTGGGTCCTGTTAAGTGGTTTGGATCTTAATTCTGAGTGCGATGGGGAGCACTGTAGACAGGGGTGGGGGTAGATGATCAAATTGTATTCAGAGATGACTACTGTGTGGAGAAAAGATTGGAGGGGACAATGGAAGATTTAAGGATGTAGAATCCAGAGAAGGATATGTGGAGATGGAGAAAAACTGGAATATGCAAAATGTTATTTGGATAGAGAATCAACAGGACTTGGGGACTCACTGGATATGAGAGTAAGGGATAAACAGGTAAACTGAGGTACGGAAATCATTGGTCGCAGAGCTGAGCTGACTAAGATGTCGTTTTGACTGCTTTTACAGAAACCAAGCAACAACTTAGCAATTTATTTCTTTTATTTCCTAAAGAAATTCATTCTTTTTCTTCTCGTACATCTTCAACTTGTAGATGGAACAGGGTGATGGGGCTGCCCAGATCATCCCAGCTCCCAGGTGTCTCCCATCTTGTTGTCTCTCTATCCCTCAGAGTGGTGGTTTCCCAAACCCTCATCCCCACAGTGAAGGATCGATCAGCCCACTCTGCCCATGTTCCAGCCCAAGGAGAAGGAGAACTTGAAAGTGGGCAACATGTTTATCCTTTTTAAGGGCATGGCCACACAGTATGCATATCACTTCTTCACCTGCTCACTGGGCAGAACTTAGCCATGTGGCTACACCTCGCTGCAGGAGACGCTGGGAATGCAGTCTTTAAGTGGATGGTCATGTTACTAAAGGGAAGCAGGAGAGATGGGTGTGGAGGGGTGGCTGCTGCTTTCTGCTTGGAGGTTCACTGCTGGAGTTTTTACCCACGTCTTCTGTGCTCCAAAGGCAGAGATGTTGAGTCTCAGACTCTTGTGTCTAGTTCTGATGCTCATGGTGTGGTCCTTGGGCCAGCGGCATCAGTGTTATACTGGGTCTTGTGAGAAATGCAGAATTTCGGGCCTCTTCCTAGATGTGCAGGGTCAGCATCTGCTTTTCCCAGATCTGGGACCCAGGTGAGGCAGAGGCTGTAGATCTGAGGACCACACTTGGATCAGCAAGTGTCCACGACAGTGCATCTCATACTTCCCTGTGCACCCAGGTCACCCAAGGGTCTTGCTAAAATGCAGATTCTGCTGTATCAGTTCTGGAGTGAGACCTGAGATGTTGCATTTTCATCAGACTCCCAGGCAGTGCTGATGCTCCTACTTGATAACGCTGAGCCATTTCTCAGGGCTGCTATAACCAGCTGCCACCAACCAGGGGGCTTAAAAGAACAGAAATCTATTTTCTCGCTGTTCTGTGGGCCAGAAGTCTGAAATTAAGGTATCCTCAGGGCTATGCTTTTTCTGAAGGCTCCAAGGGAGTGTGTGTTCTGGTGTGGCTAGTAATCCTTGCTCCTCACTCCAGGCTCTGCCTCTGTCACCCACGTGGTGGTCTCCCTGAGCCTGTCTCTGTGCCTCTTCTCTTCTTATAAGAAAACAATCATATTACATTAAGGGACCATTCTACTCCAGGAGGATAGCCTCCTCACCGAGGTCTTAGTTATATTTACAAAGACCCTATTTCCAAATAAAGTTGCATTCTCAGGTCATTCTTAGAGCTTCAGATGTTTTGGTGTGTGTGGGGGGACAGAGTTCAGCCCAGAATGGTTCCCTTCATGCTGTCATGCTGGCTCCCCTTGAAGCCCACCCTGGCGCTCTAACCTACCTCTTCCTTCCATGCTGTCCAGATGTGAATGAGTGTCTGGATACCACCACGTGCCCGGCTTATGCAACCTGCACCAACACTTTGGATAGTTACTACTGCACTTGCAAACGAGGCTTTCTGTCCAGCAACGGACTGACGCAGTTTAGGGACCCAGGAGTGACATGCGAAGGTAAGTACGCCCTTCCTCAAAACCCCCCAGCACGTTGTAGGAAAATCAGGGGGAAGCTGGCTGGGTAGTGGATGTAGGTACTTTTTCTTTCTCCCATTTTTTTTCTCCCCCACTCCTTCCCTTATCCTTCTTTTCTTTCTTAAAAATTTTTTTTAAATTTAAATTCAGCTAGCCAAGAGATAGTACATCGTTGTGTTCTTTTTTCTTTTCTTTTTTTTTTAAATGATTTAATTTATTTGACAGAGATAAACACAGCCAGAGAGGGAACACAAGCAGGGGGAGTGAGAGAGGGAGAAGCAGGCTTCCTGCTGAGCAGGGAGCCCTATGTGGGACTCGATCCTGGGTCTCCGGGATCATGACCTGAGCCGAAGGCAGTCGCTCAGCAAACTGAGCCACCCAGGTGCCCCCTTTCTTGTATAATGACAATGATTCCTGCTTACTGAACATTCCAACAATTCAGAGCTAGCTTTAGGATGAAAACAAAAGTAAAAACCATGCTCTTTGTCAATATTCAGAAATAATCACTGATTTCCTTTTAGGTAACCTCCTTTTGATTGTCTCCATGCAGAAAACAAGACTTTCTAACATTCACTGAGTACCAGGTCCCCTATGCATTATTACATTAAACTGAGTTCAGGCTACCATACAGATGACGAGACTGCTTGGGGCATTGGAATGACTCATTCATGGTCATGAGGTTGAACTGGCCTCCAAATCCACATCTTTCTGACTCTAATAGCAGTTTCTGAATCACATCACCTAGTTGTGAGGTCTTGGGGAAACATATTTACCCTTTCTAAGCCACAATGTTTCCGTCCGTTGAATGGGTTTATAAGAGTACCTACCTCAGAAGACAGCTGGGAGAGTTAAATGCGGTCATGTGTGCTAAGCACAATGCAAAAGGTACTACTCACGTAAGTTACATGAATCGAAATAATCCCCAGAATGAGCGAAGTTCTTTGTTTGCATTTCTTATATTTAGATCCCAATTCTCCCTTTGACAGTCAAGATCTGACTGTGCCTCTGAATAAGACCAGGGGTTGGCAAACTTCTTCATGCAAGGGGCCAAAGAGTAACTGTTTTGGAGGTTTCAAGCTGAGTGATCTCTCTCATGACTACTTAACACTCCAGTTGCAGGGCAAAAACAGCCCAAGTTGATACGATGAGTGAACGGGCGTGGCTTTGTTCCAACAAAACTTTACTTATACAAACAGATGGCAGGCTGATTTGACCCATGAGCTGTAGGTTGCTGGGCTCTGAAAAAGATAATTCATTTCTGTTGTTGTAGCATCCAGGGTGCTCCCAAATCTTTCTTTACCTTTGGGTGGCAGTTCCTAGGTTATTTGGTAAGCTTCAATAGTCGTGATGGGCTCTGGTTTCAAAATTTGGATTGAAAGCAACATTCTGCATCTAGAAAACGATGGATACCACAGCAAGGATTTCATCCCCTTTACGTCTTTGAACCCCCTTGGGTGCTCGATATCTTGTGAGTATCAAGTAGATACTCGTTGAATGAAGGAACACGTTACCTTATTCTTTATGCCAATTACAGATTTAATCAGCCTCAATTGGTTGTTTCTAATATTTTACTACTTCAAATAAAGGTGTAATGTACATTCCTGTGGTCTGATCTTTAGGTACAAGGGCAGCTGCAGATTTCTGTCTAGGAGAAGCGCAGTTTTTTTGGGGGGGCTATGAGAGACTTGCCTTGAAGCTCTATTTGCATGACAAGTATGTAGCAAGGGTTTACGATGATTTGGCAGAACAGGGCTGAAGGAGACTTAGGCTGGACCACACCACGGTACCACAATTGGACAATTTTATGGGTCCTCAAATGAATAAATTGTTTTTTGTGGCTTTGAAAATTATTCTCTTTTTAAAAAATTTATTTATTTATTTATTTATTTGTCCGAAAGAGAGATAGAGATAGAGAGAGAGAGAACACAAGCAGGAGGAGTGGCAGGCAGACAGAGAAATGGGCTTGCTGCTGAGCAGAGAGCCCAATGTGGGACTTGATCCCAGGATCCTGGGATCATGACTTGAGCAGAAGGCAGACGCTTAACAGACTGAGCCACCCAGGTGTCCCAAATTGTTCTTTTTTTAAATCTACTGCAGGGTAGCTGAGCACCTGCAAACTTAGTATATCAAAGTAATGGCAGTCATTTATTCTGTTCGTGAATGTTTCTGTCATTTCGGTTGAGTTTGGTGAATGTGGCTTGTCTCTGTTCCATGCAGTGTCAGCTGAGTAGGCTCAAGTGGGGGCTAGAGGATCCACTTTGAAGAGAGAACACTCACATGGCTGGTGAGCTGGTGCTGGCCTCCAGCTGGCTGCTCCATCAGGCCTGTGGGCTGGAGGTCTTGGTTCTTCTCCACGTGAGCTGCTTTTTTCATGGCTGGTTGGGCTTCCTTACAGTATGGTGGCCAAGTTCCAAGAGAACAAGGAGGGAGTGCATGGTATCTTTATGACTTAGTATCACCATGCTCACAATCACGGCATGCTCAGACTCCAGGGGAGGGACTATAGACCCCACTGATTTCTGAAAGGAATACAAACTCACATAGCATGAAGAGCATATGACATGGAAGACATCATTTTCTGCCATATTTGAAAATACAATTGGCTACACAAGATAAGGCAGATTTATAACTCCAACTTTTTCTGTGTCCAGATATTGATGAATGTTCTCAAAGCTCCTCACCATGTGGTCCCAACTCAGTCTGCAGAAACCTTCTGGGCAGGTACAAGTGCAGCTGTTCCCCTGGTTTCTCTTCTCCCACTGGAAATGACTGGGTCCCAGGAAATCCAGGTCATTTCTCCTGTGCAGGTAATGCTCTCAGACATGGGTCTTTGGTGAACAGTAACCACTTGAGTTGGGTACATGTGTCTCTCACATTAGACACACAATCTTTGGTCTGCTCACGCTCCTCTACTGCTCCTCAGACATCAATGAATGCCTGTCCAGTGGCATCTGCCCAGAGAATGCTGAGTGTGTCAACTCCTTGGGAAGCTACAATTGCAGCTGCAAGGTTGGCTTCATCTCTCACAACTCCACCTGTGAAGGTATAGAGGACCTCTTTTTCTTTATTCACCTCCTTAATTAATAAAGAGCCACCTGACTTAATGATCATGTGAGGTAGGGATTCTGATCTTCATTTTGGGGATAAGAAAAGTAAGGCTCTGAGCATTGAAGTAACTTCCACAAGGACACACAGCTGTTCCATAGAAGATCCAGAATTGAACCCTAGCTGAGGAACTACCATGAGTTAAGCAGTGGGTCAGGCAGTACTTGAGAGTGGTGAAGAGCTCTGTCTCTAGAGTGACAGCCTTCCAGGGGGTACTGGCTATGTCTGGAGACATTTCTGATTGTCACAACTAGTGGTGGGGAAGGAGGGTTGTGGGTGCTACTGTAATCTCGTGGGGGAGGGTCCAGAGAGACCACTAAACACCCTGCTCTACATGGGCCAGCTTCAATACAACCAAAAATAATCTGGTCACAGATGCCAGTAGTTCTTAGGTAGAGAAACTCTGTCCAAGGTGGAGCTCAAATTCAAACTTCAGAATTTTTTCTAAACAGCATATGACTCAACATCTGAGAGTTAGCCTGACCCCCCTCCCCACACCTCCATATTGCATCGGTCATCATCTCTTGCAGAACTTACCTGCTAAATATGTCTTCACTATCTCTATTCTTCCCCATCCTCGGTCTGGGTTTCCCTATTATTTTAACAGTCTCCCCACAAGGCTTTCCCTTCCTCCAATCTTGTCCCTTGAGTCCATGCTCCAAACTGTAGCCAGACTATTCTCACAAGATGCAAGGGCTTCATCTTCTTGAGTCTGGTGTAGTGTTACTGTTCTCCATGCTCATTT
>PITA01006885.1:0-55874 GCA_004023965.1 Spilogale gracilis
TATGACTGGTATCTTTATAAGAAGAGAATAGGACACAGATGCACACAGCAAGGAGAGGTTGTAAACAGATGCTGGGAGGGGGCCACCTCCAAGCCAAGGAGAGGGACTGGAAGCACAGTCTTGCCTCACCCCCGGGGGTGGGGGTGGGGCCCTGCCAACACCTAGATTTCAGTCTTCTAACCTCAAGAATTGTGGCACAATGAATTTCTGTTTGTTTTTTTTTTTTAAAGATTTTATTTATTTATTTGACAGAGAGAAAGATCACAAGTAGGCAGAGAGGCAGGCAGAGAGAGCAGAGGAGGAAGCAGGCTCCCCGCTGAGCAGAGAGCCTGATGTGGGCCTCGATCCCAGGACCCTGAGATCATGACCTGAGCCGAAGGCAGAGGCTTTAACCCACTGAGCCACCCAGGCGCCCTGAATTTCTGTTTTTAATCTGCTTCTTTTATGATACTTTGTTATAATAGCCCTAGCAAATGAATACGCCCCATTTAGAAATACAGGTAAGAGGGGGAAAGGGTCAAAGAGATTAGTTCAGGACAGTTGTCTCCAAATTTGTGTGGGTATGATTGTGGCTCAGCTTGGGAGAGGAGGAGGGATAATTGAGGACACATCCCCTGTGAATCACTGCCCTGAGTATTGAGTTTATTTCAAATATATAAAAAAATACACAATAACAATCAAATCAGACTTAAAAATAATTCTAAAATGAGTAATATTCATTCCTTAAATTTTTTTTTAGTTGGACCATTGCAGTTCCACAAAAGAGATGCCAAAGGAAAAGATATTTCTTCTTGGTGAGAATTTGCATGTTTTTGATTCCCCCCCTCCGCCGCTGCCCCCCTTCCCCTACAAGGGCTTCTACCTCCCCTCCTCCTTCTCTCCTGGGGATGTCTGGTTGAAGGGAGCCCTAGGCCCTCTGAAAGCAGTCATGGTGAATTCCTCCAAGTGGGGATTTGGTCAGGCTGTTTCCATCCTGCTTTCTATTAAGATGAACTGCCAGTATGTGTTATGTCCAGACAGCGACCTCGTGGAGAACTCAGAAAAGCTGCAAAATAGAAACGAGGTAATCTCCTTGAAGTGGCTTGTCAGGGCTTCTGAGGTCAGCGGGGAGGAGCTGAACTCCACGGTGCCCTCGAGATCTGAGTGGGGTCTCAGGAGTGCCGGGGTGCCTGCCCTCGCCTGCCTCCTTGCACACTTGGAAATCACAAAAAGCCTTTCTGTGCACCGTGCTTGTGAATCGGCTTTCATCATTGGAGCCAAAGATCTGCCACTCTTAGGTAACAAAGGACACGAAGATCAATCCTGAGGGAGAAGACTCCAGTTCCAGAATGTCCCTTTGTCCGGAAACAGCTGTGTGGAATTCAAGACTATCCAAGGATGTAAAGATCACAGGATCTCTTTCTTTCATTGTCTACTTGTTCGTCTGGGCACCGCACTGTGCCTCTGCCATCCACGGGAGCTGCCTGCCACAGTGAAGGCATGAGGCCTTAGGTTAAAGATTTATTCTTTTCTGCCGAGGCTCGAGCCAGTTGTTAACCCTCTCCTTACATTTCTTTCATTAAAGATTTTTTTATTAACGTGTTCTGGAAATATAGATACAAAAGAGTGTATATATCACGTGCGGACAATTTAAAGAGCAATAAAGTCACCGACACCCAGGCATCCATGCCTTAAATTCAAGAATAAATGCTTTCTTCTTTCAGGGGTTCTGTGGTAACCTGAGTGAAATCAGACTTCTCTTTGGAATACTCTCTTTTGACGTGGCTGTGTTCCCCAGTCAAGCTCTGAGGCTCGGAGGACATTAGGGTATGAGAATAATTAGCTTGGATGTTGGGATATAGTCCTTCTCTTGGTGTACCAAACACTAGTCAACCAAGGCATTGTACTGTAGCAAATCTTCATTAGCTGGGTGATGCACGTGACCCAATTAAAAAAGAAAAAAATCTCTGTTTCAGAGTCAGTAGCACCGGAACTATGGAGATTATGATCATCCAACCATCTATCCATTCATCCCTCCATCCACCCAATGTTTATACCTTATTTGTAATCATTGTGTGCTTATTATGTACTAAGCACTCAGTAAATAGACCCGACAGGAGTAGGATAAGGATGGGACATAGGGCTGGGAGCAGAGAGAGCCATCTTACAGCCTCTTTCTTCCCCCAAGTCAAGGATCCTTGACCTTCTCGTGAGCATGAGAAATGATGACCTTGTTCTGGTGGGCAGATTATAGGTCCTATT
Source organism: Spilogale gracilis (assembly GCA_004023965.1). Lineage (NCBI taxonomy): Eukaryota > Metazoa > Chordata > Mammalia > Carnivora > Mephitidae > Spilogale > Spilogale gracilis. The sequence goes on from PITA01006885.1 coordinate 2,242, forward strand.
GCAAGGTCAGCTGTCTCACTTCTTGGCTTGAACCAACGAGGGAAGATTTGTTCTCTTGAGTCTCATCTCTTCAAGCTCCCCGCACTCCCATGTTCCTCAATATAGTGTAACCTCACAAGGACCTTAACCCATTGGGTGCCCTCATGTACCCTAGTGCTCTCCCTGAGGACGGCACAAATATGCAGGAGGTGAGAAGGAGCTCCCCTTCCCTGGGGCCTGGTCAGAGAATTGCATGAACACATGCTACTCTGTGAAGTGACAGTTCCAGGGAATGAGATGACCTGCTACAGATCTTTAGCCCCCTAGAAGCTGGGGGGTGGGATCAGGTATAGGGTATGAGGGAGAAGAGTGGAAGCTGGTTGGCCATAATGAGCTCAGTTTTTCCTAGAGTACACATTCTTCTTTGAGGGGAAGAAGGATGGGATCACATGTATTGATATGTGTGTTGTGTGTCAGCACATCTTCAGAAACCCCCCTGGTCACTCTTCTTCCCATTTTACAGAGGAGCAAACTGAGGCCCTGAGAAGTTAAGTGTCATGTCTAAGCCTTCTCACCCAGAAGTGATGAGGCTAATATTTGAACCCACTCTTCTTTCCTAACAGCGTTCAGCCTCTTATATAGGGGTGGACAGCACTCGACAGTAGTGTTCTAGAATGGCCTAGGACAAGCCTGTTTGACACAGCGCACGTTTGCCTCCCAGGTGCCCACTGCCCCTGGTGTAGCTGACTCTCCATGGCCCGGGCACGAAGCTGGAAGCAGGGCTCATTTGAGACAGAAGGCAGATCAGTCATTTTCCTATATGTCTTCATTTTCCTATCCCCCCTTTTCCTTATCAATATTTCCTTGTTGTTGAGGGGTCCAGTGCCTCTGGCGTCCTGGGGAGTCTGAGAACCTGAGATCGAGCCCCAGTTCTGTAACTACCTGTGAGATTTCAGGCAAGCCTCTGAGTCCTCCTCTGTAAAAATGGTATTAATATGGTCTGCCGCACATAAGAGGTAGAGATCCTGGCTGTGGAGGCTGGCGTAGATAGAAACTCACCACATAGGACTTACCCTTTCTTACTTTGATCCCCCGCTTGCATTGTTCCATGATCCTTTCCCTCCCTCCCCATATTAGCACTCTGTCTAAGGCTTCATCCTCATGCCTCTCTCCTGACCTTGCTCATTCTTCCTAAGGCATTTGTGACATTTGTGACAATTCCACAAAAGTGGAATGGATATCTCCCTGTAGGCGCGTCATGGCATTTTAACAGGAATTTTCTAGAAATAATCACAGCCCAAATAATAAACTTCTAATAATGTCATTTAAGGCAAAATGATGGTCCAGTGAAGAAGACATTTTCGGGCAGATGGACCTTTCTGAATCCTGAAATCTTGATGATGAGCCCTTTGATGTTGATCCAACATAGACTCGAGCCTGTCTGCTGCACTTGGCTCCACATGGGAGTATGTTGATGAAAGTTGGAGAAGCATATTACCAAGGCACCATTTGAAACCCGGAGCCCATTTAGTCTGCTTTTATCCTCTCTCTATTGTATCTGTTGCATAGTGTGTATGTACTGTATTGTATAGAGCTGTCACTGCATTACCGAGAACCCCAGACATGAATACAGCTCAGATCATCCAACTAGGGGATTGCCAAATGGGGGGTTAATTTTTTTTGTAAAATGTCATATTCATAACAGGTGTTGATATCTTGTAGTTAACTGTTCACTTTAATCCCATCTGAATGGTTATCAGGGTCAAATTGTAGTGTATGACCCTTAAGTAATTCCTGGGTTTGGGCACATAAAGGCAAATCTATACAAGAAGTATATATTTAGTGTGAGACCAACTGATCTTTAGACTCATAGACTTCAGATAAATTCTTCTAAATAGTGAGCAAACAGTGGTGTGTGTGTGTGATCATTCTCTCTCTCTTTTTTAAAGATTTTATTTATTTATTTGACAGAGAGAGATCACAAGTAGTCAGAGAGGCAGGCAGAGAGAGATGAGGAAGCAGGCTCCCTGCTGAGCAGAGACCCCCCCCCCAGATGCGGGCCTTGATCCCAGGACCCTGAGATCATGACCTGAGCCGAAGGCAGAGGCTTAACCCTCTGAGCCACCCAGGCACCCCATGTGTGATCATTCTTGAAAGAACATAAGTGTCTAGAATTGCTTTGGGAAATGAAACACACACACACACACACACACACACACACACACACACAGGCATGTATGCTCACATACACAGAATGCCTGAGAGTTTACAATCTGATTTTTCATGATAGAGAGTCTTAAAACCGAGGTGATTTTAGAAAATTCTAATCTGAATTCTTCACTTTATAGTTCAGAAACTGAGGTTCGAAGAGAAGGAAAGCCTGAGCTTGTCCAGCCAGTTATGAAATGTCAGGGCAAAAACCCAGGTGTCATGCCTTCTCCAGTAGCCCTCGAGTTCTTCCCTCCTCCCTTCACCCCTTCCCTTTTTCCTTCCCTCCCTTCTAAGTTCAACTCCAGCGTTCTAGAATTGTTCTCCTACTAGCCATAGAACTGGCCCACTCACGGTCCTTAGGTCTCTGCTCAGCAGTCGCCTTATTAGTCAAGCCTTCCTGGAGCACCCCACGCAGAGCACCACCCTCATGGACTGTGCTCCCTGACCTTATTTGTGTATTGTCTGCTCCAACCAGACTGGAAGCTTCAGGAGGGAAAGGACTTTGTGTTCACTGCAAAATCCACAACACCTGCAACAGTTCTTGCTACCCAGTAAGTACTCAGTAAATCTCTGTGGAAGCAATGGATGAGCACCTGCCAGCGGAGGCAGAGGGTGCTGAAACATTGTGGGGCAGGAAGCATCTGCCCTGCTGTCATAGGGCTTTCACTGAGTGGGGGAGGAACTGTATCTTAGAAATCATTCCACAAAGGCATTACGGGGGCCACAAGGGTGCCAAACAAAGGGTCTCACCTTGGTCCAGAAGGCTTCCCTGGATAGTGGGACACGATGTGCCATTGTTTCTGAAACTGGCTTAGAGAATGGGTTCATTCCAGCAATGTTCGAAAGATGTTCTGTCAGACAAACTTGACTGGATTACCGTGGGACTAGTTCAGTCTCTGAGGAGACTGTGTCTGGTTCGAGTTTAGCAACGGTATGATCAGATCCTCTAGAGAAGACCATGTAGAGATGCATACCACTGTGTCTTTCCTAAGCATGGGAATCCACACTCAATTCTCTGAATGTGTTTTGAATGAATTTATTCTTAAGGGAAGGCAGCATACCTATTGATAGCTCCCTGGGGAAATTCAGGGTTGGGAGAGAAGACTAGCTAGCTACCAGAGTGGCCGCATGATGTCACTGTTGCTTAAAAATTTAGATGAATGGAAGTCTGCCTTTGAGAACCAGTTGTTCCAATAAGAGGCACACTTTCATACTTAAAAGACATTTCTAAGTGTGACAATGTTCCGTCTCTTCCCCAAGGCCCCTGTTTTATTTTTATTATTATTGGTTTTATTTTACTCAGCAATATCAAATCTCATACCTAGCGACTTCCTCAGAAGAATTCAGAGCATCCTTATGTCTGATATCTTATACATCCTCAAAGAGTTTTAACATGTAGATATTTCATGGAAACATTATAAACACCAGAAGAAAATGCTAGAAATGGGGGAGTATGGTTGCCTCTGCTTTCTGTACCTGAGATTATTTCTAAAAATGATCACCTATAAACACAGATGACATCTATGTACATTTCCCAAATCAACATGGCTTATTTAAAATTTTTCCATTGCCTTGATAGTTTTCAACTTTATCTCTCATTTTTCTTCCATTTTGCTTCTTTTTCTTTTTTTTTTTAAAGATTTTATTTATTTATTTGACAGAGAGAAACACAGCTAGAGAGGAGACACAGCAGGGGAGTGAGGGAGGGAGAAGCAGGTTTCCCGTTGAGCAGGGAGCCCCATGCGGGGCTCGATCCCAGGACTCCGGGATCATGACCTGAGCTGAAGGCAGACACTTAACGACTGAGCCACCTAGGTGCCCCTTCCATTTTGCTTCTTAGAGAAGTTATATCATTTCTTGTCTCATTTTGATGATTTATTTTATTCTTTTTAGAGTTCATTCATTCCTCAAACATTTACTGGGTACCTATTATGAGTGAGAGTCTGTTCCAGAATAGTCTGTTCCAGTCTATTTCAGAAGATAGAAGATAGATGACCATATCACTTTTTTACATAAGGCTCTTATGATCTTGTAAGGTTATAGGACTAATTCATAAAAGTAATAAACTGAAAGTTCATGCATGTCTTATATCAGACCCTGTGTCAAACTGTTTACCTGTGTCTCATTTAAACTCTCAGGACACTCCTTGTTAACCCCATTTGAAGGCAGGGAAACAGATTTAGAGAATTTTGTTTGTTTGCCTAAGGCTAAACAGCTATATATAGTGGTGCTGAAATTTAATCCTGGTACATTTGGCCACAGAGCCTGAGCCATGCTTTACAAACTTTCAGTAGTACTAGGCAAAATTAGTTAATTTTTTTTTTTTTTTAAAACAGAGATTTAAAGTGCTGTGGGAATTCCTCTCTGGGGACATTTGATGGGAGAAGTGGCATTTGAGATTGCCGTAGAAGGATGGATATAACTTCCCCTGGGAGAGATGAGAAGGGATGGTCAACTGATGAAAAGTTTAGTTCTTGCTCATGGGGTATTGACAAGGTAAACTGGCAAGGGGTCTTGTTGCCCACACGTTGACTCAGGGACCCAGGCTGAAGGACCACTATCTACGGCCTCATCCTTTGGAACATGAAGAAGAGAAAAGAGAGTGTTTCATGAGGGTTTTATTTTATTTGCCTAGATGTGACCCACATCACTCTGCTCATATTTCATTGGCCAGAACAAGTCACATGGTCCTGGTTAACCACGAGAGGGCTGGGAAATGTAGGAAGCAGAGGGAATATTGGTGAATATCCTGCTTTTTCTATCCTCCTACTGTGCTGCTCCTCCTCCCCACTCCCAGATACTCCTCCCCAAAATAGGGAAGACATGCATTACCCGGAATGAATCAGTGGATAGACTTGGGCACAGAAATGAACTGACTCAAGGTTTCATGGTCATTTTGGCCATAGCTACTAAGAGAGAGTAGAATTAGCCACTACTGGCATGACAGATACATTATTTTAAGAGCCTTCTTTCCTCTCCACCCCCATGTCTTTCTTTCCTCCCAGGATATGTTGAAAGAGGTAGAAACGCTACGCTTTCAAATGGTTTTCTTTGGCTAGGAGTTTTGGAAAATTAAAGTCGTCTTTGGAGAACTAGCCTGTTAATTCTGAACCCAAGATTCACATCTTCTTTAAAATGATGGGATGGGGTGGAGTTTTCTAAGACAAATGATTAAACAAATAAGATTTCAAAAAGACACTCATTCTCATCTCAAGTCTGGTGTTTTCCAACCTCTTACAGTGGAAGATTGATGTATAGGAGGGTGTATTCTCTCATCTACTAGGTCAACCTCTGTCCAATCCAACCAGCAGTGCCATGGAAAATAATCTAAAGACTGACCCATTGTTGTCTGTGACGAATGGAGCATTTGCTTGTTTTAAGTGACATACTAGGTAACTCTCTTCCAAACAGCAAGGCGCTTAGCCATGTGAAAAAAAAATTGAAAGGAACAGCCAGATTTGGTTACTGTCGGAGCCACATGATTCACAGCTATCCTTGATAATGACAGTTGCACAGCTGGATAATTAATCAAAGTATGAAGAGAATATAGAGCACTCCCATGCACACAGCCCCATTCAGTCTCCACGGGATCCGGCCATCATCTGTTTATTCTCCTTTGGAATGGTTTGAGATTATTCAATTATTCAATAGCTTCCCTTCTTGCTGTGATGGGATGTATGGTTTTTAATTGGCACCAGGGTCTTTCCTTGCCTATGAACTTTGCTAGTCACTCTTGTGATTCCAGTCCCTGGAAGCCTGAATGTTTATCTTATCTAGAGCTGGGCCCAAACAATGCACCTTGAAGTACCAATCAGCTTTTTAAAAAAGGCAGCCCTGCCAAGTAATTGGTAGCAAAATCATGACAACAGTCTGATTTCAGTTTTGCATTTTTTTTTCTTTCTACCCCTGTTGTTCTTGACATAGAATATAGGTTTAAAAAAAAAAATCCTCATTTGACATGAATTTTCTCTGCTTTTATGGTTAATTTTGTAAATCTGGTCCTTTCCTTCAGAGAGATTTTTAAGGTTTTAAACCAACGGATGTATAAATATTTGCCCATTATGATGTTTCTTAGAAGTGCTTTCTGGAAAAGCAATTCAATATTTCTAATACATACATGCAAATTTTTTGCCAGCTTCCATACTTATTATAATTGTTTGTTCAGAGACATTTATTAAAAATAGATTACAACCTATTTCAGGGCCTTTGAACATTAGAGTTGCAGTGACATCTCATTAAGTGGGCTACTTTTACTGTCCTTAGCACTCTAAATTTTTGCCCTCTTTAGTGGAATTTTTCTCCTTGAGATGCAAATTCTTCCAATCTTCTGTATTAATTAACTGGAATTGTTCTTTCCCAGCTTGGTCCCCGCATAGTTCTGTCACACAACATTTGCAACGCTTTCTTGCTAATACTTAGTGTTACTCCCCCACCTGAGTATTTGGAGAGTAATAGCTTATCACAAGTCAGACAACTTGCTCTAGTTTTCAAAGCCCTATTTAACCTGACCTCAACAAAGGACCCCGCCTTTTGTCTTGCTACCTTCTCAACAAAAACCCTTGTCCTTTATCTTTGTTACCATCCTCTGAGTGCCTCTTTGTCAAAGGGAGGTTCCCCCAACCGGCTGCAGCAAGAGCTCTGCCTGGGAGCTCATTAGCATAGACACTCTCGAGAATCTGCATGTTAACGAGTTCCCAGGTGATTCCTGAGTGCATTCTTTTGAGAAGCAGGTACTAGCACCTTCTGGCCACATTGCTGCCCCTCTGCCTGAAATGCCCTCCCTTCTTCCTTCCACTCAGACAAATTGTCTTCATTTCTTTGATACTGGTCAGTCGAACTTTCACTTTGTTCTTTAGATCTTGTCGTGATACACTTGAAAATGGAGCCTCATTTTGGAGTTAGATTTTGTGGATGGATCATTAGGGAAAATCGTAGACAGTCAAAAGGGTCCTTGAAAATATTTTAAGCCGACCATCAAATATAGCGTGGATGTCTCAGCTTATCCTCTGCTGTAACAAGTCTACCTATGGTAAAATTCCCCTCATTCTCCAGAATGTTCCATTTTTTCCTTCAGTCGAATGTCAGGTATACCAAATGACAAGTCTTAGGAATCTACTGTAGAGAGTATGTCTGCCCCCTCCCTATCCTCTACCTGCCCGTCAAATGCAGATGGTTGTATTTGGGTAAGTTAAATACAGGTGCGAAGGAACTTCCCTGAAGTCAGGACTGGTATGTGTTCCAACTTGTGTTTTGGCAGCCATGTTGAGTTGGATCTGGTCAGAGCAAGCATAAGTTCTTCAGATTGTTTAGAAATATGTTTTGGGTTCTTTTGTGATATCTATGAATCATTTCCTTTGCATTAAAGAAAAGCTCCTGGAATACTCACTGCATTAAAAAAATAACAGAAGAGAAATATTTTCTGCTTCACTGGAAGGCTTATCTAATCTGCATCTAATTGGAAAACAAAGTCAGAAGAGAAGGAGGAGGAGGAGAAAATCTGAGAGGAGGAGGGAAAGAAAAAATCCTCCACACAAAGTTGAAACAGTAGAGGATGACATTTTAGGTCGGTTAATATTGCCTGAGTTATGGACTGAATTGTGTCCCCTCAAAAGTCATATGTTGAAGCCCTAACCCCCAGTGTGACTGTATTGAGAGAGAGAGCCTTTAAGGAGGTCATTTAGGTTAAATGATGTCATAAGAGTGGGGCCCTAATCAGTTAGGACAACACAGATTGATGCTGTCGCCCTCTCTCTTCCTGTCTCTGCTGTGCACAGAGACAAGGCCACGCGAGGCCACAGGGAGGTGTCAACAGCTGGCTGCAAATCAGGGAGAGAGGTCCCATTAGAAACCAGTCCTGCTGGCACTGTGATCTGGACTTTGAGCCTTTCAAACCGTGAGAAAATACCTTTGCACTTTTGGAGCCCCCTATTCTGTAGGACTTTGTTATGGCGGTCTGAGCTGCCTGAGACATTGCCTAATCAGTCCTGAAGAGAGAAAGGATTGCTGCTTTATCCTGAGGTCTCTGAGGTTGGCTGTTATCAGGGTATATGGCAGCATTATAATTCATTGCTCGGTTAAGGGTCTGTCCCTCCCAGCAGTTGATAATGTCCATGGGCTGAAGTACTTGTTAATTCTTGTATCTGTCTAGATTCCAATTCGCAGTGGTCTCCAAATATTTCTCAATGCATTTAGGATGTTTACATGGATTCAGTACCTAAGTCCTGAAAGAAGACGGTACTGAACCGAAATCCATAGTTTGCCATGGCAACAGTGTTATTATAGTAGAAGTATGGTGGAAATCTTAAAGAGTGCTAGTTTTACTTCTTTAACTAATAAAACATTCTTCCAGAAATTTAGAGCAGCGAAGATGGGAAGTCTCCTCCTATAACGTAGCCTTCTCAATGAGGTGTTAAGTTCAAAGCTTACATCCTCTCTCTTCCCTTTAATGAAGAAAATGAAGACTGTAGGAGGTAAAATTCAAACCATTAAAATCGAAATACAAAGGAAGTGGATAATGAGAACACTAATGTGCTCCTCCTCCAATAAGGAATCACATTCAGGATGAATGATGAAAAGTGACTGAGGAACTTGTCCCGAGCTTACCTATGGTGCTCGTACCTCTCACGGTCAGATATTTCATGATATTCTGGATCTAATATCTATGGCTCTCAAAGGGCTGCAAAAATATTTGATTAATATTATTTTATGGTGGGGTTGGGATGCTGTGTGGGATTTATAGAGCTGGGGATCTTGGATTCATTCTTTCTAAATTACGTTTTGTTTCTTTCTTGGTTTGAAATGTGTCCAAGTAGCCATATTGCTAGGGAAAATCACCTAAAGCATATAAATGAATGCATTTGTTAAGCATAATGTTTCACTACCCTTAGCTTCTTGCACTGAAAATTTTAAGACCCTAGAATTTATTTATTTATTTTTTTCCCCAAAAGTCTAAGTCTTATTGAGGCCACCTGATGGAGCAAGTGAGCTTTCTGAAAATCGGGAGGTATAGATTTTATTTTATTTTTATTTATTTATTATATAAATTTATTTTATTATTAAATTTATTATATAAAATTATTTATTATAAAAAAATTTTATTTATGTATTTGACAGAGAGAAGCACAGCTAGAAGGGAACACAAGCAGGGGGTGTGAGAGAGGGGAAGCAGGCTTCCTGCCGAGCAGGGAGCCTGATGCGGGGCTTGATCCCAGGACTCTGGGTTCATGACCTCCGCTGAGGGCAGACGCTTAATGACTGAGCCACCCAGGGACCCCAAGGTTTGGATTTTAATTCCATTTCTACTTGTAACTATCTATATGTGATGGTTGATTTTAGACATCAACTTAGATGGGCTACGGTGCCTGGATATGTGGTCAAAGATTATCCTGAATGTTTTAGTAAGGTTGTTTTTGGCTGAGATTAATGTTTAAATCAGTGGATTTTGAATAAAACAGATTGCCCACCATAATGTGGGTGGGCCTCATCCAATCAGTTGAAGACCTAAATGGCACAAAAGACTAACCCCCAAAGCAAGAGAGCATTCTACCAGCAGATGGCCTTCAGGCTTGAACAGCAGCATCTGCTCTAGAGCACCAGTCTGCTAGCCCAGCCTACAGACGTCGAACTTGCCAGCCTCCATAATCACATGAGCCAATTCCTTAAAATCCATCTCTTTCTCTCTCTCTATTCAGTTTCTCTGGAGAATTCCGACTAATGCACTATGTAATCCTGGTTTCATCCTTTCTCTTCTCTGAGGCTCAAGTGTGCAATCTGTAAAGAGAGGAAGCGGTACTGCATACTCTAAAGTTTCTAGAAAGAAAAATGGCATGATTAAAAAACCTGCTAATTTTGAAATGTAAAATTTTTATAAAGAATAATGAAAGTACATTCCAGAGAAATATTAGATAAAAATATGAAAACACCTTCTCATTTCTTGACATTTTGCTCATGATTGAACAGACATGCAAGCGAGTGTCTAGGGCAGTGAAGTGCTCATCTCAGCAGGGCTCCTCAACACAACATAGCCTGCCTGGGGCATGCTGCAACGTCTGCCTCCACCGTCCCAGTCCTACCCTCCCACCCACCACTCCCTACAGGCATTCTCTTTCTTCCTAAGGCACTGGCACCTTCCAGGTATGGGCTCAGACCGCCCAGTTCTTGGGCCAGGCACAACCAAGGCGGGTAGAGCGTCAGTTCACTCAGACCCTCGCTGGTGTCCAGGGATGAGAGGCTGAGCATGGCCAGCCATTCCACCACTGTTTGCTTTGTGTGTGATTATTTCCTTGACTCTCGGATTCATTGCACAATATAGCACTAAGCAGAAAACAATAGTCTCCCACCATAGCACCTAGAGATAATCACTATTCACAGTTTGATATTTGTTATTCCTTCTCTAATCCAGGTAACAATACAATTTAGGCTTCCTTGCCCTACCTCTTGAGGATCATCTTGTTTTCATGTACTTAGGGGAGAAGGAAGATTTCTTCATTTCCAGTCCTGGATCACTTAGGGTCACCAGGCATGGGTGTGCAGGTCGTGCACTGCAGAATCTGTGAGGCAACTCATCTCTTAACTGTCAATCCTTTCAGTCTCTAGTGACCCTACCATAGGATTTTTGTGTTTAATAGATTTTCCCAGCTTGCAGTTAAAGGAGGGGAGTTAGATTATATCCCTTCCCAGAACAGAGAATAAGTTATAGTTGCAGATTAGGCACCACTGTGTTTAAACATCCCTCAGGCATCTTGAACAGGACACCATTTCTCAAGAAGCTACTTCTTCCTTAGGCCTCAACCTATCATCATATTCCAGGAACCTCTTCTCAGCCAGGTCTCTCAGAGCTTTAGCTTCTTTCTTCTTCTTTTTTTTTTAAATTTTATTTATTTATTTGACAGAGCGAAACACAGCCAGAGAGAGAACACAAGCAGGGGGAGTGAGAGAGGGAGAAGCAGGCTTCCCGCCGAGCAGGGAGCCCGATGTGGGGCTCGATCCCGGGTCTCCGGGATCATGACCTGAGCCGAAGGCAGTTGCTTAACCAACTGAGCCACCCAGGCAACCCAGAAAAGTGTTATCTTGAAAGATCAAGTCCTGCCTGAAGAAGAATTCTCTCCCCTCAGAATGAACAAAAGGAGCAATGTTCTTCATTATTTTTTATTGTTTTTTTTTTTAAGATTTATTTATTTATTTATTTGACAGAGAGAGGTCACAAGTAGGCAGAGAGGCAGGCAGAGAGAGAGGAGGAAGCAGGCTGAGCAGAGAGCTCGATGTGGGCCTCGATCCCAGGACCATGAGATCATGACCTGAGCCGAAGGCAGAGGCTTTAACCCACTGAACCACCCAGGCACCCCTTTTTATTGGTTTTCTTTTTTTTTTTTTTCTGATGTCTGCATTTTCACTCACGGCAGAAAGATGGTAAACTTAGCCTGAATCACTGTTTTGGGGATGCATGCATACCGAACTTTAAATTGCCTACCAGGTAGCTTCATGGTGGCTGGGGAAGATTCATGGACTGGTTTTGTGCACTCCTCAGGAGCTCTTTTGGCCTCTGCAAAGATGTCTGTTGTCTCTGCCGGCATGCTCTTAGAGTCAGCTAAGAGGGATGAACTGGTGTGACTCAGGGGAAGTCCTTCTGGCTTGGTCAGGGCTGGGGTCCTTCTGCTGGCTCAGCCTCACCTCAGCTCTGCCATGCCCACAGATCCTCTGAGTCTTGGCCACAGGTCATCCAGCAGCTGGCCGACTCATCCCACTCCTCAGTCTCCACACTAGGTCACCTTGCAGCTCCTCATGGCAGGGATGCTGGCTGTCATTTGTAGCTCCCTTGTGAACATGCAAGAACACCTGGAATATTCCTTCTGTGTCAACCTGAAGCCTAGGAAGACCTCAGACTTATCTCCTGATCTTTCTCTTCATGCCACACTGCTATTTCAGCACTTCTGTGGCCCCTGGGAGGGTTCTAGGGTGCCCCAGGACTAGGGTCACTAGATTTACAAACATAAATACTAGACACACAGTTAAAGGAGAATTTCAGATAAACTATGATCCATGCTTTTTTAGTATTATTAAGTGTGTAATATTTGGGACATAGCCCTACTAAAAATTATTTGTTGTTTCTTTGAAAACAAAATGTAACTGGGAATCTTGCATTTTATCTGGCAACCCTACCAGGGACCCAAGGGGACAGTGGGTCACAGCTTCCCTCTGCCTTTGGTTTCCTCTTTCATCTCCTCTGCATGGAATGAGGGTCTGTAGGCAAACTCTATAGTCTGATGAGTTCCTGCTCACTTTACCCCTCCCACTTGAGATATATCATTTTAGAGTTAGGCTTATTTATAAATTTGGGTCCTATTGGAGATGGAGTTTTATACCCATTTTTTTTTTTTTTTTTGTTTGTTTGTTTGTTTTTTGCTTGGCACAGTAATTTTCTCCAAAACATGCTTTTAATGGCTCGTGAATTTCACATATGGCTTGATTTTTGACTAGGTTTATGATGTGTTAATTCAGAAGTGCTTGTTGAGTAGCCCTTATGTGCTAAAGTGTTGTGTTGGTGCTGGGGATACAGTGGTCAAGAAATCAGAAATGCATCGATTCTTAAAGAACTCATATGCCAGTCAGGAAGACAGGGAGAAGACATCAGTAAGCTCAGTTCATCCTGAGTGCTTTGTAATCACAAAACAGTAAAAGTGACTGTAAGGGGCTGTGGTGAGAACAGTGCCCACTACCCTTGGCCTCGACTGGTTCAGTGAAAGACACACAATCCAAACTGGACCAACAAGAATCCTTCCTTGGGGCAAAGGGAGAGGTCCAGGCAGTCTCTTTGAGAGCAGTAGTTTTCAAGATGTAAAATTCAAGAGCCTGTGGTGGCCATGTTTATCACTGCATGAAGAAATAACTGGTGAGAGAGAATAAAGTCATTGTGTAGATAAAAGTGGTGCTGAGGGACAGGAGTCTTAGAGGCATGTGGGTCCCTGGGTTCAGATGTTCCTGAGCTCTACCTCCATCTCTGCCTTTTGAGTCTCAGTATTCAGCAATTCCTGAAATCCTGTGAGCTCATACATTACATTTTTGCTAAAGCTAGTTTGAATTGTGTTTCTGTTATGAGAAATCCAGAATCCTAATAGTAAAGGGAAGCACAATAGAGAGAATCATTTATAGCAGCTACCCATACCCTTGTAGCCTTCTGTACCGGGTCAGCTCTCTGCCTATTTCCACATGACTAAAGATGGTTTGTCGTCATCACCCAACATGCTTCTGTCCCTCTGCACATCATTATTAATCTTAATGGATTTCCAGACTCAGAGAAATAAGTGTTTTCCTCCTTCCCTACTTGAGGTTGACCTCCTGGTTTCTACATATTTTTCTGGCCTCAGATTGACCTTTTCTTGAAATGATTGCCCCCCACAAATGTTCATTCCATTCAGGTAGACTCACATACCCAACCACAAAGTTATCATCTGGCCCCATGGCACGAACAGGATAACCACACAATAATCTGACATCAATTCCCTCAGACCTGGATTATTCAGTGAGAAACGATGCCATGCTGGGCCAAATCAAACTCAATATCATTTCTTTTCAGTTTTCTCCTCATGAGTTAAAAACAAAACAAAACAAAACAAAAAAGAGAGTTGTGTGTATGTGTGTATGTGGGAGAGGATAGTTTCATTTGGTGACATCATAATATATTTGGATATGGAGACACACTTTTCTAAAAAACAAATAAACAAACAAACAAACCCACATCTTCCTAAATGATTCTTAGGCTCCCAGGCTGGGCCTGGGAGTCTATAACTAAACCCACACCTTACATAGTGCCAGCTGCTCTAAGCTCACGAAGCTCCTGCACAGCGTTATGCTGCCCTGGATCTTGAGCCCACTGAGATTTGAATGTGGGTCCAGTAACCTGATCTGGATGCTACCCAATCTGAGTGCAGCCTGAGTCCTCGAAGCCATGCTGAGCACCAAGGGATTTCTGAGTCCAAAGGACGCCTGAGAAGCAGTCGGGAGAGGGATCCCAGATATGCCCCAACACTTGAGCTTTGCAGCCCAGGATGGATTATCTTCTTCCTGCTCTTTCACTTGCTCCAACTGGTTCCATCATTCCTTCACTGCCACTCTGAGAATCACTTCAGTGGCTGAGACATTCCTGACTAAGCCAAGACAGAGATCAGCAATCATGACGTCCCGATCCTCTCCATTGTTGTCCAGTGAGGGTGAGAGCAAACGTCGCCCTCCTAGTACCTGGCAGCTCAGCCAGGCTTGTGGGGCCCCCTAGGTGCACCTCCATATGCCCCTCCCCCGTCACTCCTGCTGCAGCCCCATGTCACTTTCGCTGCCAGATAGACTCAGGATTTAGACTTTCAGAGCAAGCCTGGGACACTCAACCACACTGATCTCTGCTTCTCATACTAGCTACAGGCCTTGGTTCCTCTCTGGTGTTCCACTCTGTGTCTGCCTAGTGTATTCCTAAGATCATGGCGCCATCCTGAGTCCCACACCCATTGACATAGGCCTTGAATCTCTACTTAAGTCCTTTCTAGTTTCCTCCTTGGGCTTGGATTCTATATTTTGCAATTGTTAACTGAGAATTCTTAGGAGGCAGAAAGCTCTTCATGGAGCATTCTACATTTCCACATTTGAAAATTCCACATCCCAAATTTCCAAGCTCAGAATAGGCTTTCTTCTTTGATATGGTCAAGGTGTTGAATTAATTTAAAAATACAATTAGAATAAGGCATTGAGAAAAGTAAAGCATTTACGGTAGTAAATCCCCATCCTTGCAAAGGGCTAAGCCCTCTTCTTTATGACTCTGATTTTTGGAGTTTAGGTGTATAAATCACATCTAGAGTACACCGCTTACACATTCCACATTTTCCCTTCTTCGTGGAAAGAAAACTTGAGACTTTAGAAGAAGTTTGAGTTCAGAATCGTTTTGCATTTTTATAATTTTCTCCAAGTCCTTTGCAAGTGCCTTTTCTTATGCTCATTTGCTGGCAAGTTGTTAGTTGTCTTAAGTCTTTCCAAAGACTTCAGCTTAGTTTTCACAGAAACACTAGTTCTAATTCTTTTCTCACTTACAGTCATGCAGGGCACTCATACACAGTATAGGCGAATTTAGGAACACATGCAGGCAATGCCTTGGCAGGCATTCGGCTACTGGACTGCAGCCTCTTGGTATCTGGGCTTCAGAATACCATGGGCATCATTGAGAATGCTTTGCAGAGAAAAGTCACCCATGGCCGGAGTGGCAGGGGAGAGGACAGCAAGAAGAGCTTCAGCTATATCTGACCCTAGCCTGGATTTCCCATTGCTGTACTGATGTTCTCACGAGTTTTAGATTTATGATAATGATAACTCTGGGGACTCCGCCATCAGACATCCTGCCTCTACAGGCTGGTTCAATTCCCAGGCTTTCTCTTCTCTATTTTCAGCTTCTTCTCTGGATGGTGCTGCTGATCTGAGGCAGAGCCCACTCTTTCTGGACTGGCTGCCACCTGGGGCAACCAAAAGAGGGGGGCCCAGTGCAGGGATGCTGTCCTCTCTCTCCTGATATTGTCATCAAAGTCCACTACTCCTTGAATGAGATTTTTTGATTTGGTGCAAAGAAAAGGACAGAGCCCACAACCAAGTTTAATACCACGTGAAGGGGATAGGTATGGACAGAAGATGTTAGTGGTAGATTGACATAAGCTGAATTAACCTATGGAAATAGGGACTTGGAGCCGAGGTGACTAGTAATCCCAGGAGCCCTGGGGTAGACATTGGACTTTTTATAAGTGTGAAATTGGACTGAGGACATCTCATCTAGCTCTTAAGAGCTATGGAAACCCCAACGATGTCTAGCTTACATATGGCAAACCAGATTTCTTTTCAAGACACACTCTTTCCCTCTGATATTACCACTTTAATTCAGGCCTAGAGACTTTAGTCAGATAATAATTTGAATTGTGGCTTATCTCACCATTTACCCTAGAATTATTACATCTCTTCCCTTTGGTTAACTGAAGAATGAAAACCCATCCAGAATTAAACCACAATCAGTGGCAATTTAGCCAGAATGAAATTGTGTTAATCGGTTTCTTTTTCTTTATAAGTTCTTCAGCGTCCACAAAACTGTCCCCACAAGTAAATGCTGCCTTGAAGCACTCATGCTTGAAGAAGAGATAGGTGGTAGGCTTTCTTGGGGTTCAAGACCGGCCTGTGCTCAGTTCTTCACATAAATCCTTCAGTTGTGGCTGAGGAGGTCTTGTGGCCAAGTGTAGGCCAGGAGACCTGGTTTCCCCGACCTGATGGGATACGGGGAAGATACCTGACTCACACTGACTCAGTCCGATTCTTTCTCTTGTAATACTAACCCTGAAGCTCCAAAATACTTCAGATAGTGGTGAGTACTGGGATGGGTGGTCCTGAGGGTTCAGGGACCTGGACAGTCATAAGACTGCACTCATGGGAGAGGAGAATCTGTCTGGGTGAGAGAGGAGCAGTATAGAATTTTACAGGAAAATGTATTTTGTTTTCAAAATGGGGGAGGAATAAAATTAAGAATTAAGTATGTGAGCAAATATGGTATAAATTAAAAACATGCCCTTCTTAGGAGGCAAACATGTGTATAAAGAAGTTATTATAGAATACATAATAATAAATGGTAAGGGGCACCTGGGTGGCTTGGTTGGTTGAGTGTCTGACTCTAGATTTCCACTTAGGTCATGATCTCAGGATTATGGGTTCGAGCTCTGGGTTGGGCTCTGAGCTGGACATGGAGTCTGCTTAAGATTCTCTCCCCTCTCCTTCTACCCCTCCCCTCTCTAATAAAAAGAAGGTAAAAATGATATTTGCCTATTTCTGACATTAGGTGTTGCATTAAACAAAAACAAAGGCTTTAAACAGTGTCTTGTATACTAACAATAGATCTGTAAAGCTAATTCTAGAAAGGGGTATCATCTGGTT
Source organism: Spilogale gracilis (assembly GCA_004023965.1). Lineage (NCBI taxonomy): Eukaryota > Metazoa > Chordata > Mammalia > Carnivora > Mephitidae > Spilogale > Spilogale gracilis. The sequence continues at coordinate 19,372 of PITA01006885.1, forward strand.
CTACAAGGACAAAACCTCACCCATGCCTGCTACCTGGGCTTCAACTCCTCAGTATGGCCTCATGGGCTTTGATCTTTGCACCAAATCGCCCCTTCCAGCCTTACCACACATTCCCTATTTCTGGGCATTCTGTGCTCTACTCACACAGGGATACTTGCCATTTTTTAAGCATGCCATGCATTTCGTCTTAGAAGATGGCTCTTGTCAGAAGTGAAGTCCAAGTCTATGGTTAGATAGGTAACTGGAAAAGACACTCTGAGTTGGTCCAAGTCAAAGTTAAAGCTAACTTCCTACTGTGGGTTCAATTAGGAGACAGAATTCACCAAATAGGCAGATCTAGGTTCCAAGAAATGATGTCAGGCTAAAATTGCAAGTGTGTCTTTTTGAAACTTAAGAATATTTTTACTTAGACAACAGCATATACACCTCATTTCCTATGTATAATCTGCATAGTACTCGGGTGATGTGTTTAGAAAAGTACCTAAGAACAATGACTTTCTTGCCGCTAACTTAACTTTTGCTTCGATAGGCCAAGACAGAACTATCTATGCTTCTATCTGTTGGTTGTCCCAGGTCATTTTTGTCAGCTGTCTGATCCTCTACACCAGCTTGACCTTCACTCTGCTTAGAATGCTGCTGATGTTAATTAGTCACTCTAAGTTTACCAGACGGTTCTAAATAGCCCCTCTTCAAAGTAGCCCCTCCCATCCTGACGGGCTGTGTAATGGCCAAGTTCTGCAGATCTTCTTTTTCCTCTTCTATGTGAGTAGATCTCAACAGACATTTGAAAAACACACAGTCATTTCAAAGATGTGTATCCAGTTTCTAATTTACTCCTTAAGAGCTATACTCCCTGGGTGAATGTGACAAGCTGAGTTCTCAGCCCCCAACAAATCATAACAGAATTTTAAACAACTCCCCTACATTGAGGATTAATAAAGGCTGCTTCCATTTCTAAGTAACCCTGTATTTGTCAAGTGTTATGCTTGTAATATTTTGGATATTAAAAGAGTTTTGTTCCAGAAGTATATTAGAAAAATCTGCATAGTGTAATATTGATTTAAAAATGAACATACTTTTTGTGGAAAAAGAAAAATAAGGCTTAAAGAAAATGATTTACCCCAGAACTCACTGAACCCATGGTTAACTGTGTACTGCCTGTGACAATTCTCCTGTTGTTTATGCCTGTGTTAGTTTGCTCACTTGTTTGTTCATTCATTCATTCATTCTCTCAGTATCTACCAGTGCCATCTGGATATGAGAGACACCTCTGGACCCACTGGTCATAACAACAATAACAATAGTAATATGAGACAACATTTGTTGAATTCCTCTAACATGTCACTTGCCACACTAATTATTTTAGATGCATTATAGCAATTTATCCAAACAGCCCCATGTTACAGATGGGAAAGTGCCATTACCTCACAGAAATTAAGTAACATGACTCATAGTAAAACAGCTGGGACGTCGAAGAGCTGGTATCTGAGTCTAGAGCCATTATGTTCCGCTAGCATACTCATGTGGATAGGGCCAGCTCGGGGCCTGAAACAAGCTTTCCACACTGGCCCCACTGGGTCTTGCCATTGGCTTCAGTAACCAGTCACCTGTGAAAGTCTAGGGTGAGGGGGTACAGCCAGGTGTTGGTCTTTCTTCTCTTCCTGTCTTCTCTGGATGATGGGGGCTCTCAGAAGCTAGGTCCCAGTCCTGATTATGTACTCAAAAGTAGCTGCTGATATGACGTTATCTTTGTGAACATTTCTTGATGGGTTCCATTCATTTTCTAAGCTCTCCCTTGCTATCCCCCCATTTTTTTACATTCCGTGAAATGATAGCAGCTCTTACACACTTAGCATTTGATGATGGAGACAATCAGGACCCTGAAAAAGCACAGGGCTTCTCACTGTGGAGATTATTTTCAGTTTCTATTAAAATTTTCACTTTCTTCAGCTCACTGAGTTTGTAGATAAAGATGAAGTCGGTGTATCATGTGATGGGTAAGTCACCCAATAGTGAACACATGGCCAATTTTCCATATTTTGAGCCAGATTTAGTCATTCTTTTCTCCTCTCCCCAAAGTTAATAAGGCATTTCTGCCTTTTCATTTCTTCCTTTAAAATCATACTTAGAAACAAAGGTAATGTGTCATGAGCCGAGTGCTCATCAACGAATGCTTAAGACCAGGCCTACTTAGAGAAGGTGTGTTGATGTGGTGAGGGAGAATCTTTGAGAGGACATCATCTATTTCTAGTAAATCATGAAAGAAATACCCAGTGATAATTGATAGATTGTATTAATTCATTTGGGAAAGCAGAGAAAAGCCTGGATCTAAATTTGGAATGGAAACAATTAAACATTTAGGATGTCTTAGTCTGATTAGGCTGCTATAACAAAATGCCATGGACTGCATGGCTTATAAGCAACAGAAATTTATTTTTTACAGTTCTGGAGACTGGAAAGTCCAAGGTCAAGGCACTGGCAGATTCAGTGTCTGATGAGTCTGTTTCCTGGTTCATAGATGGTTGTCTTCTCTCTGTAACTTCACATGGCAGAAGAGGTGAGGAAGCTCTCTGGGGTCCCTTTTATAAGGGCACTAATACCATTCATGAGGACTCCACCCTCATGGCTTAATTGCCAACCAAAGGCCCCACATCTAAATATTATTTCATTGGGTGTTAGGATTTACCTTAAGAACTTTAGGAGGACAAAAACATTTAGTCTGAAGCATAGGATCATAAAATAATTTTTGGCAAATTTTCAAAAGAAAGACTTAAAGGGGGGGTTTCCTCAAATTTGTGTGCTTAGGTCCGTTTGAGGGAGCTCACTTATCACATACAAAGAGGCTTACTGCTGGAGGAACATTACTGTCCTCTTAGGCATCATGTCCTTGTTCAAGCCAGAAGGGCTCTGGTGATGATTATATCTTTATTAAGCAGAGCAAGAAGCCCCATCATCTTCCACTTGTGTCTCCTTGACCAGAAGTCCTATGAGGCTGGAAAAGTGAACATGTGGCTCTCCTAGGCTCTGTGATGGAGATGGGAAGGGACAAGGGGGTTGGGAATGGGGGTTTGTTTCATAAGCCATGAGGAAAGAGGGCTCCTCCTTCATTCTCTCTGCCTAATCGTGCTTAGTCAGTGAACCAACTCTACCAACTCTACTCTTGTTCTAGCCTAAAACACTCTCTTCATCTTTTTAACTCCTAGAGCCCTTGTCTTCATATCTATAGGTCTCCCATCAATCAATGGAAAGATCCTGAAGGCAAGACCTGCTCATAGGTCTTTGCATGCCTAACAGTGTTTACTGTAGAGCTTTGCACATTATAGAAATTAAACAAAAATTGTGTCAGAATGGTAGCGTGTGCTTTCATTCACTGTAAAATATTAAGCAAATTTAATAAACATCATACATATGAAAAAATCCTCCTATCAAAACTTTATCTGTCCTTCAAAACCCACCTGAAATACCACTTAATCCATGAAGCCATGATTCATCCATCTTGCCAGCCATAAATCATCTCTCTTCTGAATTTTAATACTGTATAAACAAAACAAAAAAGATGCTCACAATGCTCTATTCATTTCCACTCCTTCTTAAAGAATTTATTATAGAATGGGTAGCCAGATGTGATCTTGTGTGGCCCCTGCTGACTTGATTAGAGTTGGTACTTGTCCCATGGTTAGGACAATCACATTCTTTTCCCTGGAATATACCATTGAAAACAGACACTGAGTCATTCCGAGGGTGCTGAGTTACTGGCACTAATAAGATCATGTAGCATGGTGTTCAGAATGGGTGCCTCGAGAACTCATACATGCTGCTGATATTGGTTGACAGTGGACTTAATATGTGCCTGGCATTGTATGAGATAATTGGGAGCAAAATCAACCAACATGCCTACCCCCACAGATATTCTAGTGGTAGGGTTTCCTTTTCGACATGTTCAGGCAGAATTACAGAAGGCGAAGAGGAAGATAGTTTGCAGCAAAGGGAATCAAGCATATTGTCAAGAATTCTTCAGCCCTTGGTGAGAGACTTGGAGATTCTGTTGTATCGTTTAATGGGGCTCAGCTATGTGTCCACCTGCCCCCCTCGCCACCATTATTATTGCTGCTGCTGTTACTCGTTGACCTATATTAGGTATTCACTATGTTCCTAACACTGGGCTAATCTCCAGATGTGACTCAGTAGCCGTATGATCTAGGAACTCGCACCATCTCCACCTTATCTGTGAAGGAATTGAAGCTCTGAGATGGGAGGCGAGTTACTTTAGAACACCAGCTAGTAAATGACAGGAAGGGAAGCAGGCTGAGCTCTTTGCAAATGTGCCCCATCATACTACTCTGCATCCTTAAAATATCCTTGTAATAAACCAGCCTTGTTGGGTGCCTGTTCCTTCCTGTCAACAGATACCTTAGGTAGCTGGTTAATGACGCTCAGACTGGAGGCGGCAGGAAGAAGCAGTTCTCCACCTTTCTGTTATTATAGAAAACTGCAGGCATTTTAAATGGAATCAAGGCAAAATAAGCCCTCTCTTGAAAATGTTTGATCTAATAAAATGATTTTTGTCTAAAGCCACTAAAAAAAAAAAAAAAAAAAAAGGAAAGAAAGAAACTGCCCAAAGGTAAACATCCCTATTAGTGTTTGGGCTTGCATATTCATTTCTTGGGTTGTATGACTAAAATGAGGGGTTTCCACTTTGTGAGCTCCTGAGCTCTGGCCGAAGGAAGAAAAGTGGGGTGGGGCTGGTACAGAGTTCATAGAAAGAGTGCCAAAATACAACGAAAAATATCTGTAAATTCAACAAATAATACATCCTGTGCTTGTGTGGACCATGTGTTCTAAATATATGTAGGAGTAGTTAGTATCAGTAAAATAAGACTCATGTAAAGTAGTTACTGAATTCATACTAGTTTTTTTGTCATATATTTTCTGGACCAACAAACACTATATGAAAATCCACCCTATTTGTGAAATCAAGACTAGGACCTTGTAATCAAAAGTTGAAAATCAGTATTGTAAATATACCAAAAGAGTACTGAATGTTTATAATGGGAGAGGCAGCTCTGTGGCTCACTCCTGGGAGGCAGCTCTGACTGGGAGATCCTGATATAGCTGCATACCTTCGTTAATAGTGACCAGGAAGCCACTACCAACTTTTTGCAGATAGCTGTGAGATGTTGCCATTTTTTGTTCAGAGAAAGAAGTACTAGCATTGGTGACTATCCGCTTCTATTTCCTAAGGCCCAGAGAAAGCATTAAGGATCGAGAAACTAGTTTTATCAGATGTGTCCTAGTATTTGGTATGTATCAGTGTTCTTGAGCCATGAAACCTGGTGTCTTATTTATTTCAGCTTGTCAAGTGGGTTAAAAAAAAGAAAAAAACCCTCAGCTCTGGACATGGCATTAATAAACTAACATTGTTGAGCTTCAGTAGAGAGTAGGTAGTTGAGGAATAAATGTTATGGCATAATTGAAATAAGTCTTTTAACTCCCCAAGCAACAGAAATCTCCCCCCACCTTCGATTTTTGGATTATTATTCTCATCCTACTTAAAAATAGCATACAGTCTGTGGCAAGAGGGTGTGAACGTTCTCTGGAGCTTTAATCACTAATGGCCTCATCTTCAAGTGGTCAGTGATAATAAACAAGGAGAAGGGATTTCCAAGGGGGCAGAGCATTAATAAGGTAAGATTTTAAAATTAATTTTTCAAGTTAATTAAAATGTCCAAAAGCACAATAAAACTGCAGAAAATCTGGCAAGGGAATGGCAGCAGGCCTGATTAATGCAAGTCAACTGTCTTCTGAGGGTAATAGTAATAATGATGAGATTATGGATATGGAAGAACCTGCTAAAGAGAAATGTGATGTATGTGGAATACAAACTGCGTCCCAGTTACTATTTTATGGTGCACAATGGATCTTATTAAGGACGAATAGCTGCACGAATTACCACCGAATTGCTCAATAAAAGTATTGTGTAATTAACAGTGTTGTAGCAGCAGCTGGAGCAATGCCTCCCATTGATATTCCATATTCTCCATCTATTTCCAGTTTGCTAAGAGGGTGTGAGTTCTAGCTAAGTCTATTTATTTATCCAATCACTCAGTAAACATTTAGGGGGCTAGGAGATATGAGGGGCGTGATGATGAGTAAGGCACTGCCTTTGCCTTCAGGGGGCTTATGTTCAAGTAGGGGAGTTAAGAGACAAGTGTAATTAACTCTAATACAATGCAGATTGTCTTGAAACTTTCCATGAGAGGTCAAAAGAGAGAGAAATTCCTTTTGGTAAAAGGGATTTAGTAAAGGCATCAGAGAATATATGACATTTGAGAAGGGCTTTGATTTCAGTGGGGGTGAAGATAATACTTTTCTACTTACAAGTTCTTAAATCTTTAAAAATGTTCTGTGGAATATAAGGCCACCGAGGCAAGTAGGAAACAATGGAGGCATGTTTGGGGTGAAGAGCATAGTCAAAGTAAATAAGGGGGGTACTCGTCAATGATATGTGGAGAGACAGATGATGTGAACAATGGAAGCCCTCCGTGCCATACAAATATATCTTGTAGTAAGGGGACTTTGGACATTTTGGAGCCAGGCAGTTTGACCTAACTCTGCTTATGAAGTTACTCCGGTTGCATGGTGGATTTGGGGGACAAAAGTAGATTGTAAAAATCATTTGGGGGCATTGCAACAATAGAACATGGTGGAGACATTGGAGGACTAACTATGAGATGTGTTTTGTGAAAATGGAAAGAGAGAACCGTTGTCAGTGACATGTGAAGACAAAAAACTTGAATGAAGAAGAGAGGGAGGTCAAAGAGGACCACGGACTTTTGAGTTTGGGTTATTACGAGAGGCTGCATACATGCCAACAAAATGACAGATGAAAGAATGTTGGCAAAATAGTGAGGATGTGTTGGTACAGAGACGATGCACCTGGAGAGGTACTTCTCCGTCATGAACTTTGAGGCTAAACTTGACTTAATGCTTCTTAGCTCTTATGATAATATTGGGTTTAGGTGCTATCAGAATGTGTTTGTGAGATACATGGGCATGGAATAAGATGTTCTTCAGGCATGCGCAGATGATGATTTAGACATCATCTATTTGGGCATCAATGTATTTCAGGACCATTTAGGATGACAACTGAGCTTTCTGTCTCTGTTGTGGAGGCAGTTGCGTTAAGCTCAGTTCTGAGGTCCTGGAGAGATTCTGGGTCCAAGATCGTGGGATACAACTGATCTGTAGCTCAGATTTTACTAGATTATCTTTTCATTTTCTTTTAGTACCAAAAAATGCATCCTGGCCTTCCTTTTTTGGGTTTCTATTATTTCTGGCTGTCTGTTCCTCATCCAGCTGCGTTTGCTTCTGGCATCGGGGCCAATGAGCATAGAAAGTGTTGAAATGTGGATGCTAGCTGACTTGCCCAGAGTACAGTGAAGCAGAACCACTACAATGGAGACGAAGAATCACTAAGACATTTGAGCTGGGGTAGCGTGTCGTCTGAAAGCTCAAATTCCACACTGGGCTCAACCCTTCTGCCTCCTGAGTCTCCTGTAACAATTTTACCCAGAAAACATAAAGTTTCTGACTTTGTTACCTCTGAGATCCGCCCCTACCTGTCCCAGTGTCCCCGGCTTCTTTAACAAGGCCTTCTACCATACACGCTCTCTGAACTCTCTTCTCTTGCAAGCTCTCTTGTGTATTGCGCTCTGTATTATTTTCATTCCAAAGAGTCTCCAAAGTCTATATGGCCCCCAGTTGCTAAAATCGGATCGAAAATGCTAATCCTGGACTGGGAGGCTCTCCGCTGGTCACTGACCTCCTCAGGTGTCCTCCTGTCCTCATCACTGGCTACAGCCCTATTCCCATTTGTTCTTGTGGGCAGATAGCTCTACTGCACTCCACATGTGATTTACTTACGGTCACATGAGAGAAGTAGCAGACACCCCTGCTTCTACCTGAAACCCCGTTTCTGGCCCTCTCTCCATATATGCCCCAGATTTCTTTTCTTTTGGTGGTCTTTCTTGTTGGGATCAGGCGAGGTACTTCTTAGCCACTCGTGTTGAGGCACCACGAATGGAGGTTACCACACTTTCTTCTCAGTAGGCTGTAAGACAAATCTCATCCATTTTATTGCATTCAATTGGGAAGGCACGCTCTTTCCTGTACCTCTGATGGCTTTTGCCTCGTGTGTTCTTAAATCTAGTCTTTTGCTGTATGAGACAATGACTACACAGTTAAGCTTAGCCTCTTTAGCCTCTGCGCTTCAACATATAGGTCCTAGAAACATGGCTTACAGGACACCACAGTACTTTCCAAAGGGTACTTGGATAAGAAAAAAAAAAAAAGAAGGTTCTACTTTCACATGAGTATGGGAAATCCTTGATTAAGCAGAGTTAAATGGGTTTCTTTCTGGAGGACTACTTAGGGATTTTAACAATGTACATTATAGATCTCCAAGAACGGATGTTTTATGATCCACTAGAATTAGGAATAGCTCTCCTCTCTGGGTCAGCCCTCCTTTGATTCTTTTTTATTGCAATGAGATGTTAATTTCAGGGTATCAAGAGATGGAGATGGATCAAAAGAGGTTTGATTGTCTTTTTATTTCCTACACCACACAGTGCTAAATCCCACCTGGGTATTTCTTATTCTCTGCCTGCAGGTGAGGGTCTGAAGGTTTCCAAAGTGTTCAGGGCCTAGAAGTGGCTCAGGTCACTGTGTCCTTGGGGGAGTATGACAGAGAAAGCATCTCCTTCTCGAAGCCAAGTCCCTGCCAGCACAAAAGAGCAGTCATTCTAAAAAGGGAAACATGCTCGAAATCTTTCTTACTGCTTTCCTCAGGATGGAAATCGAGGCCTCAACAACAAAACTCTGTCTTCTTACCACTTTTAGGACACTTAGAAACAGGTCCTTTTCTCCTTTACTCTTAGTAAAACATTTCAAAATGCAAACCTAACTTTGAAACAATGAGGGATTTTCACAGGGAAATCACAAACTTCTCATGTGTTGATCCCTTGTTGGTGTATAAGCTTCATGGTCCAGCACCCCGCATCCCCGCCCCTATCTTGCTCTGTGCCCCAGGAGGCTCACCCCTACAGATACCTCCTCTTATACCCTCTTCTCCACTTCCCTTCCCTTTTGGAGGAGACTAATTGGGGTACTTGTCTCTTGCTCCCCACTCTTTGTGTTGGTTTTCTGGAAGAGGCTGGTCCCTCTGGGACCCCCACCTCCCGTGGCTGCGGCCCCCACTAACTTCTGGGTACATAGTACCCCTCTTCACTCTGCTGAGTCTTCTTTTCCCTCTGCCTGCAGCTCTGCAAATAGTCCTGCCAGTTTTTAAAACCTCTCTGAATGATCTGAGTTGGGTTTTATTTCTTGGTAGACCCTGGCTGGTCCACTATATTTTCAGGAAGGACACAGAGATTCTTGCTGTCCTTTATGTGAAAATATCAAAGAGCAGTCACAGTTTATTTTCTCTGCCTACTTCCTATGAGAGACAGGGAATGCCGCCAGATCACAGGAGGTCTCCCAGAGCCTCTGGAAAGTGGGCTCTGCATGCTGTGCTTGCCCAACCTTATGTTGCTCCAGAATCCCTTCTTGGTGGGGGGCATCTTAGGGGACTAGTATTCCACAGAACCCATTTTGCAAAGCCCCGAGCCAGAGTGTATTTCGTGGAGGTGGGGAGGTGGTGGAGCACATTCAGTGGCCTGCAGACAGCAGGAATTGAGGAAGCTAGTGTAGACCAAGTGGGAGCCACCTGTTTATTTTAGAGAAGCCCCCAAGGATGCCTCAGTACAAATTACTCCGGACCTCTGTTTCCTTCAACAATGTCTAAGGAAATCTTTGCTTGACCTGAGGGAGGGTATACTATAGTTTTTGATATAGTATCCCAGCAAAGGAAGGGCACCAGGGAAGGAGGGCAAAGATCCTGGCAAGCTTCTTGCCTCCCTTCCGGAGGTGCAGGTGCCTGAGTGAGAGGGCCAGTGAGGAGCACTAGGGCCATAATTCTGACCTGCTGCTTTCTTGCGGCTACAGGGAATCACTTTCCCACTCAGAGGCAATGGGCCAAGTTCTCCTTCCTGTTCGCAGGGGGACAGGTCCCAGAGATAGGTAAGAAAATGTCAGTGCGCACCCCAATTCTGGTAAGTGTGGGGTAAGGTAGGTATGCTGTGGAGAGAAATGACTTGGGATGGAGAACTTTCATCATCATTGAATTTGCTTGTTCTTTAGAGATAAAAAAGATGGGAACTCAGATAATGCTTTCGGTAACCCCAACGTCAGTGTGTAGTGGTCGGAGACCACATAGTCTCTTCAAGCTATCCAGGATGAAAGCCACAGCACATATGATGGGGTTTGTGATGGTTCACGGTGAACAGTGGAGATACTGTGGAGTCCTGAGAACCTAGCAGAGGCCCTGTGATCTGCATCCGGCTCTCTCTCTCCCCCCAAACTCTCCCGGGTCCACCTGTGAAGCCCATTTCTGTAGCTTGGGCAGCAGACTGAACCCGTGCCCCCCTCTGATGCTCCCATAGCTCTCCTGATGCCACTTCATTCTGACCTTGTCTCCTCTGCAGTCATACAGTGGAGGAACTTGCTTTGTCATGATTCCTCCTGCAAGCAGAGGACTCCTCCTTGGGCAAAGACAAATGGGTAACTGGGAATCAAATGGTAGTGTGGTGCAGGGTTCTTCCAGAGAATTCCCCAGCTGACCAGGCAGGCAGCCCTTACGATCCTCCAGGACCTGAGGGGCATCCTCCTTACAGGGACTGCTGTGCTCTCTGTGCATGGTGCCCCCGGAAATGTGCAGCATGGCAGCCTGGCCCCTGGTGCTCCCCACGGGGGCCAGCTGTCCCCCCATCACAATGAAGCCTAGTTCATTTTCACCTTGTGGGGGTGGGATGGCAGGGGGAGAGGGCTCTGTCAGGCTACAGTCTCTTAACTCCTCAGCTCTGGAAGGGATGTGTAATGCCTCAAAAGCAGAAAATGACCTTCTGTATCTCTAGTTCTGTTCTTCACTCTAGTCCTTTGCCAGGTTCCCGGGTGAGCCAGGATGGTTGGTGACCCTCCCCTACTCCCCTCTCCTTCCTGGGGCTACGTATCTGCTATCGCACACTTCATACCATGGGCTCAGAGTCTCCTCTGTGAGTCTGTGGGCTCCACGGAGAGAGCGCTTCTGTGTGATTGGGCTTTCTCTTCCCTCATGTCTGGTCCTGGTAGGTGCCCCATAAATATTTGTTGAGCACGAATCGCTGCTCAAGGCTTAGCAGCTGGCTGAGCAGCTCACTCCCAACTGTAGTCTCAGTAATGACTACGTAGAAATTTCTACCTAAGAATCCACACTGTGGATCCCTTAGTCCCCATATCTCTGGTGGGCTTTGCTTTATTCCAGACAAGGAAAACCAGGAAGCCCAAACTTTGCAATGATGATAAGGGCCTTAAAGTCTGGAATCCTTATCTGGAACAGATAAACTTTTCTTATTTAAAACTGTTGCCTTTCTTCTAAGTAGTTTATTGTAGATAACTGGAAAACAAGAAGAACCATGACCCACACGCCATCCTTGGAGAAAACACTGTTATGTAGTGTATCTCCTTTATTAGACAAAAATTAAATCATGATTTTGTAGCCTATTTGCCTGTGGAGCATTCAGGCTGCCATAACAAGATACCATGGATGGGGTGGCCTAAATCACAACAAACATTTATTTCTCATGGGTCTGGAGGCTGGAAGTTCAGGATCAAGGTGAGGGTGTCTGCTTGCTGGTCCCTAGCTCGCTGTTGTCCCATCGTATCCTCACCTGACTGAAGGGCAAGGGAACATTCTAGGCTTCCTTTCAACAGGGCACTAATTCCATCCTCTGGCCTCCATCCTCATGACCTAACCACCTTCCAAAGCTCCCCTACTCCAACCTCCTAATATTGGGGATGGGGTTTCAACACATGAATTTTGGAGGAACATGAACATTTAGTCTATAGCACTTGTCAGTAGCATCTACCATGTAATTAAAAACAGATTTTAAGGGGCACCTGGGTGGCTCAGTTGGTTAAGCGACTGCCTTCGGCTCAGAACATGATCCCGGAGACCCACACTGGGCTCCCTGCTCAGCGAGAAGCCTGCTTCTCCCTTTCTCACTCCCCCTGCTTGTGTTCCCCTCTCCAGCTGTGTTTCTCTCTGTCAAAATAAATAAAATCTTTAAAAACAAACAAACAAACAAACAAACAGATTTTAAGAATTTTCATTAAAAAAAAGGAAAAACCATCAGTTTTTATTTGTAAATTTTTAGGATGCCGAATAATTTCATCATCAAACATACACAATTAACATACACTAATTTAAAACAATCAAGGCTATTTGGAAAGAGGGAGAAGAGATCCCACAGCCCAGGGAAAGTCATTGCTAACATGTCTTTTCAGACATTTTCCTGTGCATGGACACATGTGCTCATGTACACACGAACATGTTCCAGGAAGGCTGGACATCTCTTTATACGCTTTCTAGACATTTGAAATGTTCATTTCTGAAGGGCTTGCTCGTGCAGTTTGCATTTTTTTCTGGTTGGGTTTCAATTTTTCATATGGATTTCTATGATCTCTTAACATATTTAAGGATATTAAATATTTTACCTTAAAATTTTAGCAAAATCTCCTCCAGAATTTAATTTCTTTTGGCCATTTTATTCTCTTCAGAACTTTACATTTTAATGGAGTCTAATATATCAATATTATCTTTTTAGTTTCTGCCTTCGGCTTAAGGTAAGAAAGGCCTTGGCCACCTCCAAACGAGAAAATAAATACATGGCTGAGTACAAATTGACTTTTTGTATTTTAGTTTTTAATCCATCTGGAACTCATCTGGCAAGAGGAATTATGCAGTAAGGATCCAAATTTACTTTTTCCCCCTGGAAGGCTAGCTAATTGCTCCAACACATTTTTCCCTTTAATAAGAAATGCCAGCTGTAGCATATATATGGGGTGCTCCCATTATTGTTTTTCTCCAAAATATTCTACAATTGCAGTTTTGATTTTTTTCCCCCTTAACCAGTGCAACTGAGAACGGCCAAGTCTCTGAGGAGTGAGCTTCATTTATTGTTTCTTTCTGTGATATCCATCTATTTATATCTGGTCTCACTTTGCTGTGGTCAGTGAGTGTGATCTGAACCGGCTGGAATTCAGTAAAGGTTTTTCTGTAACGTGATATGGTTCTATTTTGGTACATTTCCTATTTTGTAGATGTTGCTAAGAAGACACAATCTCTATACAGGATCCAACTCTCGCTCATTGTTGAGTGTGTGTTGATGCTTTCACAAAAAGAGGACTTTGAGTTTTGAAACCTGGTTTGTTGGGGAAGGAGACCCTTTTGACCTGCAGATGAAGGAATTACTTGAGAGCTCTTGTTTTTCCGGTTTTATTGAGATACAATTGACATTCGGCACTGTAGGAGTTAAAGGTGTAGAGCAGAATGACTTAACACACGGAATGTGTTGTGAAATGATCGCGTTTAGCAGACATTCATCACCTCAGATGGTTGTAAAATTTTTTTCTTGTAATAAGGGGTTTTAAAATCTATTCTCTTAGCCATTTTCAAATGTACAATACATTTTAACTGATGATGCTAACTATAGTTAATTATAGTTAATAGATGATGTTAATTAGAGTCATCACTGTGATTGTATTAGAAAGTTTTGCACCAAGTTTTGCAAGCAAATTTTCAGATAATTATAACATGCTACTTCGCCTTTTCAAAAAAAGAATTATTCTTTTCCTTTTAGCCATGCTGAGTTATTTTATTTGAGAGATAGCTCTTAGGTTCAGCATACACTTGAGTTTAGTGTTTTGATTCTGTATGAGAGGTATTTTTTCCTGCATTGATGGATTTAGCTTTTTTTAAAAGATCTTATTTATTTATTTGACAGAGAGAGAGATCATAAGTAGGCAGAGAGGCAGGGAGAGAGAGGAGGAAGCAGGCTCCTTGCTGAGCAGAGAGCCCGATGTGGGCCTCGATCCCAGGACCCTGAGATCATGACCTGAGTCGAAGGCAGAGGCTTTAACCCACTGAGCCACCCAGGTGCCCATGAATTTAGCTTTTATGTGTGGTGGTTCTGTTGGTTGGGTTTATTCTGACTTAATTTGCATTGGTGGTGATGGTAGTACTTGTGCTCAGTCATCCGCCCCTGGACTTAGCCGTACTTCCTAGTGTGCAGAGTGTTCTGAACTCTCCTTCCTGCCTCCCTGACTTTGGGCTTTGCCATGGGCTTGCTCTGACCTATGTGGTATGGATAGAAGTGAAGGCAGCCAGTTTTGAGCAGAGGTTTTAAGAAGCACCTTGAGTTTGGCTTGTTTTTGATCTTTGTCCACTTATATAAGAAGCCCCAGATAGTGGTGCCTCTTCATCTTGGGACAGAGACTGAAAAGACACAGGGAGCCCAATAGAATCCTGTTGTGTCCAGGAGCACTGCCAACATGGGAACCTGCAAACAAGAAAGACAGACATGCTTATTGTGATAACCCGTTGAGATTTTGAGTTCTTCATTACTGCACTTCCTTTCCCTTTCCCTGTCCATTTTTTTTTAAAGATTTTATTTATTTATTTGAAAGAGAGAGACACAAAAAGAGAGGGAACACAAGCAGAGGGAGTTGGAGAGGGAGAAGCGGGCTTCCTGCTGGTCAGGAATCCCATGCAGGGCTCTACCCCAAGACCTGGGATCATGACCTGAGCCAAAGGCAGACACTTGATGACTGAGCCACCCAGGCGCCCCTCCCTATCCATTCTTAAAATTTATTTTCTTCCTTTTCTTCTATCCCTTCATCATGAAAGAACCTTTAGGAGACTAGAATGAAATAGACCTTCCATGAGGGATCAGGGCCTGTGTGCAAAGTGTGGACAGGGGCTGTATTGGGCTAAGAGATTAGCCCTAGGGAGGGTCATTGAGCAGTGTATTCAGGATAACGAGAGTCAGATATCTTCCTATTGGAAAAGGAGAGCATGTATATGGGAATGGAGACAGCTAGAATTAGGGTTGTCAGATTTAACAAATAAAAATACAGGTACCATTTGGGAGATTTTTATTCTAAAATTTTATTTGTTTATCTGAAATTCAAATTGAACTAGGCATCTTGTATTTTATCTGGCACACTTAGCTAGAATAAACCCTGTAGTATTGAATTGTAATGTAGAGGAAGTGATGTGAACTCATGGTTTTTAATATAGAGAGATAAATATAGAAATAAATATAGAAATGAATATGGTATGCACGTGTGTGTGATGTATTCATACATATATATCTAGCTCTGTCCACTCAAAGGGTTTGGGGACAATGACACCATAGTGGCCATGAGCACAGTTACTGTCCAGATCTTGGTTTCCAAATGCTCCTGGGAATCCTGGTTCCTTCACCAGGGCTTCTGGAAGAAATGGCTCACTCCAGGGCTGGGGCAGGAAAAAGACAAGGTGGAAAAGGACTGAACACTTTATTGGCCAGACTGTAGGGAAGTGCTCAATGAATATCGGGGAACACAGAAGCCAGCTTGACATAACTTCCAACTGGCCAGCTCGAGGATATTTAAACACAAAAATAAATAAAATAGCAACTGATTATAAACCATTGTATAAAATAGAAACTCTAAGATCATACTAAATAAATAGATGATCAAATAAATTGGAAGACGAGAAAGTTCTTTGTGGAGAAGGAATGATGGTAATAGAGAAATCACTATATGGCAGTTTTCATCATAATAATGGACATCAGAAATGTCAGTGGATGCTAAAATCAGTGTGTGAGAGTGTACCGAGGAAGAAAAGTTTACGTAATTCCAAAGTATCTCCCCAAAGAATACTTACCAGTTACAAAAGGGAAAAAGTGTCTTTGCAGGAGATAGCAGGCAGAGACCACCTTAATGAAGTCGTCAAAGCTAACACCACTGGTAAGAGCACAAAGGGATATTGTGTGCCGCTCAGCAGGGTGCAGTAAAAAGAACACGTTACCTATACATTTCCAGGCAACATGCAAAATCTGACTGATCGCGAGATAATCTGACTGATCGCGAGACGTGGGATGCATCCCCATCGAGAGACATTCTACAAAATGACTGGCCTAGAATCTTTGAAAATGTCAAGTTCGTGAATGTTAAGGACACATAAAAATTGTTCCAGATGAAAAGGAACCAGAGGCTCAGCATGACTGGGTAGAACGTGTGGTCCTGGGTTTGATTCTTTTCTATAAAGAGCATTACGGAGACAATTGTGAAGCTTCAGTAGACATCTGGGGGAAGGGTATGTAAGAATCACCTATGCTATTCTTTCAATTTTTCCGTAACTTAGAAACTCATTAAAGGTAAATTTTTTAAAAAGGTAACTAATTAAATATCTAATTTTAACTTCTCTACTTTTTTCGCTTACTTGATTTTTGTTCTTCTTAGTAACGTCAAAGGTGAATATACTCTAAGCTGTTGCTTCTTTTCATAAATAATATATTTAAATTTATATTTCTTTATAACATCTTCCTTTAAAGTTCTTTCTTCCTTTTAAACAATGTGGATTATTTCCTTTTTGTATACATATATAAATTATGTATATATATATAATACATGTTTATAAGTAGAATATGTATATTATATATGCATATATGTATATTATTTATATATACATATATATATAATATATTTGCATCTTTGTGTATATATATCATGTGCATATATACATATATACATATTATACATACATATATATTATAAGTATATATCTATACAAATTATGTATAGATATTATATATGTATAACTTTGTACATGTCAGGTCTACCCCTTTCCCTTGCATATTCTGCACTCCACTACTTATTGTCATTCGTGTTTCTCAAGGGAAGTTTAAGAGTTATCTAATTTCTTTCTTATGCCAATAACTTACTGCTTCTGTCTGAATGCTTATTGGATACTTTCTTCGTATTTGAAATTCAACAACTTGCTAGATTTGGTTTGCTGTGAGTTTATTATTATGATTTTAGCTGGAATAGAGTGAGCCTTCTGAGCTCTCCATACAAATCTTTTATTTAACAAAGATTTTCTTCTACTGTGAATTTTAATATTGTTGCTTTTTGTTGTTGTTATTTCCTCCAGGTATAGAAGTTATTTATATATTAGATCTCCATTATTGGTCTGCCACATAAACCATATTCCATCCAAGCACTTTAATCTTTTTAATTCTTTTCCCATCCATTCTTGGTGACTTTCACAAAACTATGTTCTATGCTATCATCAGCATTCTATAGACTTAATTCTCCTCTTAATAGCATCTTAGAATTCTCTGCTATTATTGGTCTCAGACATATTCACTTAACTGTTCTAATTGCCTTTCCGAGTTTATCTTGTTCCATCATCTTTCGTTCCATTTCTTTGATTACCTTGGGAATGCAAAGTAGTTGCTGTCTAAAAACTTCTTTGATTTCCCAGATTAAATGATCATCTAAACTGTTCTTTATTCATTACATACTAGCTTCCAGTCTCTCTTTTTCACTGGGAATTATTGGGAGAATTATCGCATAAGTACCATGTTGGTTCTTCTGAATGGGACATTTCTCTCCTGAATTGCTATTTATTGTAAACAGTTTCTGTAGAGTTTCACTGTAGTCTCAGTAATTGCTTGAATCCTCCCAGTCCACCCTGATCTGGAACCTGGATGGTCAGTATTTACATATTCTGTGTAGCTGCTGAGCTGCCTAAGGAGGGCTTAGATGAAATTGGGGTCTGAGAAGCTGTGGCCAGAAAATGATCTTTCTAATAATTAAATCTTCTTTTTACCCTCAGTAAATTTTCTGGTTTTCTGAGTAGTTGGTGTCTAAGCAGGACACAAAAATCACTTGAGTATTTAAACCCAGGAGCTTGAATGCTGGGAGTTAGTTAAGTAGGTGGTGAAAGGGCTCAGAAGGCAAACTTTGTAGCAAAGTCCAGACTGCAGATCAAGCTTTAGCAAGCAGTGGTTTGTTACACCGCAGTAAAGCCAGGGAGTGTCCTCAAGCGTGAGCCATTGACTGAGTCTACTTTGGCCATTTTTTTTTCCTTCAGAGGAAATGTTACCAGAAAGCACTGAACAGTAGCAATAACATAGCAAGAAGTGAAGATTAAAAAGCAGAATATCTCCAGATAGAGAGTGGGATTCAGAATTCCCCTGAAGATTTTTTAAGATTGGGTTCCCTAGAAACAGACTCTGAGATGGAGAGTTGCATATCTTCCCGAGGTTTCTGAGAAATGCAGCTGCCAAGAAGTGAGAATGGCAGAAGCAGGCAGAAGCGGGGGCCATTTGCATCTGAGGCCCCAGCTGATTCTCCTGGGAGCTCTCTGGGGAATTTTGGTGGGACAGAACTCTTCCAGATTGTCCCAGATTGAAGCAAGGGCTAAGACTTTATTTACATCCCTCCGTCAGCTAGTCATTGACTGTAGGCTGACCCCATAGGCAGAGGAGGAGAGGGCAACCTCGGATAAGCTAGATCATCATGTTACAATGTAGTGCACGGTGTTTCCTTCCTGCCTCGTAGACTCCAGACTCCGCTGGGTCATCTAGCCACGTGGCACTGCAGACTGTACCTGCATAATAATAATTGAAAAGGTCTAAAGTATAATAATCTGCTTTTTAGTTGGGAAGGGTTATTCTCCAACATTCCCCAGTCTGCCTGGCCCCTAAAAACTCTTCACTGAGAGAGTGATTTCCTGAAGCTCTCTAGAGCTTATCTTCATTTGAAGCTCATGTCTCTTACCAAGATACTCCAAAACACTTTCTACTTCCTACAAATTCAGTTGAGTAACGTGACATCATTGGTATTGCAGACCTACGTGATGTTCTGTGAGATCTCCAGACCGTCAGTATCATGGACTGTATTATGACAGAGACCCTAAGGTGTTAACAGAGAGCCAGCAAGGCCCTGGGGGAAGACGACAATATATACTATCATCTGTCCCATTGGGAATATAACTGCTTCTGATCTTTCTTTCTCATAGTGATGGAAAAAATGTTAGCCAACTTAATAGCTAGGGACACACTGACGATCATGCTAAAGATACCACACGAGGCATAGCAACTGAGACTTGTACTGAGTTGGGTCTGTGGTCCTCTGTGTGCTGAAGCAGCCCCATGGCCTGTGGGCACCGGCTGTGACATTTTCAGGAGCCTCCTGAGCTGGTTGTTAACGCAGCACGAAACTCAGCAAGGCTACAAAGCACCCCCAAACCTTGGAGGGTGTGTTGCTGAACATTGACCAGCACACCACTGGCAGTAGCCCACCACGTCTGCCATGACTAATGCAGTTTTTGTAGGGGCTAGAGAGGTGAATTAACGGGGATATCATGGGGATCATCATTCCTGAATTCTTTAAAATTACAATGGTGGCACTGATTTTTGCCATTCCCCTTGGCCTGTGGCATTTTTTTCATATTTGCTATTGTGGAGGGGGAGTGGGGGACATTTCAGAGGTTTCCACTTGGCTCTCCCCACTGCAATAGGTCTTTCCCCACAGATTAAGAATCTGATATAAGAGTTCTGCCATTGCTCATGTCGGCTCGTTCTGGGCGCAGGGAAATGATCACTAGATGGGTCTGTGGACCCAGTGGACCCACACTGAGCTGCACCTGACTCATAACTGAATGCCATATTCCCCAATTATAACGGCAGGTACAAGGGTGTATTGAATCCCTGGGAATCCAAGTCAACCCAGACTCGGGATCCAACAATCCTTGTAAAATCCCATTTTCCCTCTGGATGGTCATGTGAGTAAATACCTAGAGGGCACTTTGGGGAACAAGTGGGAGAATCACTACCGAATATACTTGCTGTGGCGTTCCAATGTCTTCTTTCATGAAGAACTGACTTTTCTTCCAGTTGTTCTAGAAAAAAATCTGGCTCGGTTACAGAAGCCCGGTAAGCAATCATGACCTTTATCTGAACAGCTGCCTGCAGACTCTTGATCAATCATTCTTGATTTCTTTCAGTTGGATGATTTGTGTCATACCCTTGCTGGCTGCTCACAGGAACACCGTGTTCTATTGACCATGTGCCTGGCTCTCTGCGGTTCACTAGCTGCTACTCTGACCTTGCTTTGGATGGTGAGGTGCCACCACTAGTCCTCTACCATTTCCAGATCCCCCTTGTTTTCAATGAGTTCAGTTCTGTAATTGTGTTTCCTACTCTCAGCCTTGGCTATCAAGGATAGGCACCACTGAGCTTCTGAACGATGCTGCTGCCCCTCTCATGAGCACATTCCTTCCCTCTTTGGTAAAAGGGTGTCCTCTGGGGGCATGGCGAATTGTTGGTTGATGGGGAGTTTCCAGGCTAACCTAGTATATCCCCTTTAGCATACCCACTTCTCTGAGCCTTGAGGTGACTTTCCAGAGCATTTGGCATATCAGCTTCGGTATTTCTAATTCACTGGGTCATTTGCACAGGTCTTCACATTTTCTGAGCTTGTAAAGGCCATCCTAGCATCCTGGCGGGGGTGTTTGCCTAGACCTGTATAACATGGGAGAGTGGTCTACGCTGATAAACTCAACTTTATTCAACCTTGTGTTCCACACCCCCACCTCCCAGTACCCATTCCCGTGCTTAGCTTCCCCACTCTTGCTGGCACGTATAGGCTGGTCTTGCTCTTCTTTTGATGCAGAGTCCCTGTTCTCCCTTAGCTGGCTCAGCACTCCCGATGAGGGGGTGCCGAGGTCCAACCGCGTTATCGGTCTGGTTCTCAGGAGGGGCAGTGGGGACAAGCATTGTCTTTTAAGGCACAGCTTCCACCAGGGTCCAGTCAGGTGATGGGCACCACACAAGTAATTTAAACAGAGAAAATTTAATCTAAGGAATTATTAATTAGTAAAAGATATTTACCTACCGAAAGGAATAAAAGAGGACTCTGAGGAATATAGAAACAGCACACGTGGAAAGTGGCTATACTTGCCAGGCTGAGGACGTGTGAATAAAGGACTGAAAACAGAAGAAACACGTCCTCTGTGCTGTCTCTTCTCATAAGGTTGAGACCCAACCTCTGTGGACAGGACGTGGCTGCCACAGCCAGCTGTGGTGAAGACACTTACAAGGTGGCATGGCTGGAGCTGGTCTGGGGCAGGGGAGGAGACTGCGGGCAGGTGCAGGAGGGAGGCTGGAGGTGCTCCGTGAGGGCTGGCGAGTGAGTACAACATGGCTTCCTGCCTGCTGATCCGATCCGCCGACAGCTGGGCCGCAGGGCCTAAGAAAAAAATGGCACAAAGGCACAAAGGAACCAGAAAGAGATGTCCCTTCCAGTGGCTGTGCCAGTGTCACTCTGGGGCCCTCTATCGACGGGGATACTGCACCATCAGCGAAGAGAGGAGTAGTTCTAACATGGAGCTCCAGGCTCACAAAGGACGCCTGCCATCCTTTGAAAGCCTTGCTTACAAGGTTGGCCCTTGGTTGCCATCTGGGGTCTTGACTTCTGGAAGGCTTCCCACCATTCCTAGAACCGAGAAGAGTGGCTCACTGTGTGCCGACTATTTGTACACATGGTTTATGCTGAACACCTGCTTTCCTTTTGGGAATCTGGAATTCAGATACGTGCCAGGCAGAGGCTGCTTTTGTGACCAGCCCCCTGGAAGGACTCTGGGTATTGAGTCTCTGATGAGCTTCCTGGGTCAGTAACATTTCACACGTGTTGTCACAACATTTTGCTGGGAAAATCAAGTGCATCTTGTGTGACCCCTCTGGGAGGGACTCTTGCAAGCATGCACCTGGTTTCCTCAGGATTTTTACCTCATGTGCCTTTTCCCTTGTTGGCTGTTCTTTGCCTCATTTTGCTGGAGTAAGCAGTAACTGAGTACAATGGTATGCTGAGTCTATGAGTCCTCCTTGCAAATCTTCAAGCTTGGGGGTGGCCTTCAGGACTCCTGACACACTAGTAGAGACATATCTGCTTCATTGGAAACCTCTAGGAGATCTTCTAGCAAGTGAGGGTGCCATTGTCTATGGGAGTGTGGGCCTTGTCTGAAGGCCCAGGGGGCAGTGGGGGACCAAAAGCTAAAAATTCTCTACTGCATTACTCAGAGATCTCTATTTGACCTCTCAGAGTCTGACACTGTCTCTGTGAGGGTCCTGAGCTCAGCAGAGGAAACCTTCCAGGAGGGGATCTTAACTTTCTCTGAAATTCTGTCCTTCTTGTGATTAAGTTCTGATCACTCTGTCTGCCAGTCCACTGGCTCTAAGAGGTCAGCATTTTCCTAAACATTGCCTAGAGGGCTCTCAGGCATCCACAAATTTGCTTGAATGGTTGAATCGTCATCCTGAGCTTGTCATAATCTTTCTTTGGAAATCAAAGGCCCTCAGCCACGACGACTCGATCCCTTGGATTTAACATACTCCTCCTACTCCTCAAGGGCCAGAGATGCTGCCATAGCCCATGGGGAAAATGTTAGCAATCGCCACCCTGCAGTCTGCCAGGGTTTCTCTCCCCCCCCCCCCAGTGGGGTAGGGTCCTCATGCTCATCCCCAAGTTTGATCCAGCTGTCCAATATCCAACATTCCTCCTACTTAGTGCTATGATGACTATGATTTAACTATACACGTGTGGGAAGACTTTCAGAGCTTACTGTGTGATTGCACATGGAGGATCTCCTTTATTTTGGAAACTGTCCTGCAGGGGATGGTGGAGTTGCTGTCACCATTAGTCTCAGTGAGGAAATGGAGCCTTAGAATAGTGACTGGCCTAAAGTCAGGATTCTACTAAGAGGCAGAGTCGGAAAGTAAACCCAGTTTTTTCGGACTCCAAATCCACTCTTTCTCAGCTCTTGCATTGAACTACTTCGCCAAAGAACAGGACATTTTAGGGCGCCTGAGTGGCTCAGTGGGCTAAAGCCTCTGCATTCAGCTCAGGTCATGATCTCAGGGTCCTGGGATCGAGGCCCGCGTCAGGCTCTGCTCAGCAGGGAGCCTGCTTCCCCCTCTCTGTCTCTCTCTATCATCTCTCTCTCGGCCTGCCTCTCTGCCTACTTGTGATCTCTCTCTCTCTGTCAAATAAATAAATAAAATCTTTAAAAAAAAAAAAAAGAACAGGATGTTTTAGTCCCTGTATTGGGGGGGAAGTTGTTTGGTTTGCATTTTCGTATTCCAATTCTTACGATCACCTTAGTATGATATGGTTTGTGGCAGTCTCTATCACATCCTTCTGACCTGGAAGAATGGAGGACCTACGAGAATGGTGCTTGTCAGCTTTCACGTGCAAACAAGTCACTTGGGAATCTTAAATGTTAAACTCCCCATTCTGATCCAAGGAGTCCGGATTTCTGATAAGCCCCCTGGTTGATGCTGATACTCTTGGTTTTCCACTACCCAGAGCAGCTACTTTCTTAATAGTTTTTGGGGGAGTCAAGGAAGAAAAACATAGGAATATAGATGTATCTCCATCTTCAATTTGGTAAAACGGAAGACATTTCTCCATGTTAATTCGATCCATAAATATTCTTGCCAGAAAAAAAAAGTAACAAAAAATGAGGCAGCTAATAAATCTAATAAAGTTAATCTAATAAAGTTCAATTATTGGCATTTAACACTCCGTAAGATAAAAACAATGATTTCTAACAGCTTCTTTCAAGCATCTGGTTGGCAGAGCCTGTGGGCAGGGAGTCAGAGAAGCCCGGCTGGCATGCCTGTCCAGCTGGGCAAGAACAAGGCAAGGGGCACAGCGACATGCTGACTGAGCCCTGGAATCAGAGTTAATAATTTGGGGGATCACAGTTGTAGTGGGTGATGATTGCAAGAACCAGCCCAGATTAGGACTTTCCAAGTAGACTTGAGGGAAGTCTCAGGCTATCTGTATTAACCTTTGAAGTCCCTCAGAATAACACCCTGCTGAATCGCTATCCCTGGGTCCCGGGCCAGGTTCCAGTCCTGTGCTGCCAAGCTCCGTGACATGCAGCCGGGGACTTCCTGTCCTGCCTTTGCAAGTGCTTGGCCATGGTACTCCTGCTCCCACTGCCCCTAGGCCTTCCTCGGGCTGCCAGGTCAGGACAGGTGCAGGCCATGGACACCCAGGTCATTCACAGGGTCAAAAATTGGGGTGAAGGTCACAAAAATCTAAATTGGTGACGATCTTGGAAACGGGGATTGATTTCTTAATCCCGGGACATCTGGCAGCCTTAGCTCAGGCTCCACAAAGCTTCCCTATGACTTTTTCAGGAAAGAAAAAGAAGAACCCAACAGTGAATTCAATTCAATGCCTTCACGTCCCGCCTCTTAGTCTTTGTATCAAACCGATACACAGCCAGCCTATTGTAGAGTCCTTGTCTTGACTGCCTTGGTACTCAAATGACAAAATAATTCCACGTGAAGTTTTGAGGGTATCAGCACCCTCCCCCTTTTTTTCATTTAAATGGCACCAAAAAGGTGTGGGCTAGAGGTATTTCCCCTTTACAGCGTGAACTTTTCCCTTCAAGAAGCAATGCTTCAAGGTTGACAATTCAGTGTATTTATTTATTTGTCTACCCATCCATCCATTTATTTATTTATTTGTTGTATAAGGTAATAGCTTATGGTACTTAGCCAGAGCCAGCTGTTTGCAGGATGCCGAGAGCAGGTGGTCTGGGAGGCCTCTGATGAATTGCAAAAGACACTCACCAGCTGCCAACACTGTGTGTAATGAGCAAACCTGCAAAAATCTTTATTTTCAATTGGATTGTACCTTTCAGTAAGCAAGGGAGACAGCCAGTATAACTACAGACCATGACCAACAACCCACATAAACAGTGTGCAAACACAAGTGATTAATGTACCAGTATTTCAAAACATCTAAAGCTAATGAGTCAGATTTACTAGGGTGCACAAAAGAGGGGGAGCGGGGGTGGGGAGAAGAGAACAACTTAATGGACTTTAATGGCCTTGAGCTGCAGCCGAAGAATTCTTCTGCTTTCCGTCCACTGTGCCATCGAGCTGGTAAAAAATACCCTGCTGGCCCATGAAGGCCATTCAAGGGGGGCCTTCTGGCTTTAGGATAGAATTAGAGGAGCAAGCCGGTGACCACTGCGCCCTCCAGTGATCTCTGATGATATGCGGGGATAATGGGTTACAAAGACAGACATTAATAAGGTAAGATAAGAGGGGGAGGTTTATTAATTTTTCAAGTAAGTTAGGATGCCCCAGGGCATGGTAAAAGTGTAAAGAATCTGGTGAGCGATGAGGGGCTTGGCTGATTAATGCAAGTCAGCTGTCCTCTGAGGGCCATAGCAATAATGATGAGATTATGGAAGAACCTACTGAAGACAAATGAGATGCATGTGGAATAAAAACGAAGTGTCCTAGTTACTCTTTTGGAGTGCATGGTGGATTTTTATGAAGGAAGATGGAGGCATGGATGAGAGTCTGAGGAGGGGCCAGGACTGGCAGTGGGGTTGTTCTGCTCAAGGGCTTGCAACCCTGGGCCTTTCAGGAATTCTGGGTCAGCCCAGGAGAAGGGGTGAACTCTTTCCACATGGGCAGATGGAGCTGTCTGTGTTTACTGCCCCGCACGGCGCTATGTGTCCCAGCTACCATTTCCTTCAGGCTGTGCCAGGAGCTGGGCTCCCTCCATTGTGCAGACTGTTCCCAGTCTACTTTTGCTGTGCCGCTGCTGACCAATGAACTTGGAGCTGGAGAAAAGGAAATTGGAATTATTTTTCTTGTTCTGTTCAAAATTGCTTCCTGGGTTTTATTCATTCTCTCCCTCTCTCTCTTTCTCTCTCTCTTTCTCTCTCTCTCTCCCTGCATTTGTCGTCTTGCTTGCATACTTCTCTTTGCTCGGATGCCTCGGAGTCTGCATCTTTCAATTCAGGCAAAGGGAGGGCCAGGCAGCCACCCCACTCAACCCCTACCTCCTGCACCAGTGTGTACATGAGTAACGGTGGTCCCCCTTGAACATCAATGCGTGGAATCACTTGAGGAGGTTGCTAAAAAGGTGGCTTCAGTTACTAGTCTCCAGGTAGTCGGGGTTAGGGATCCACAGTCTGCCTTTCCCCTAAGCACTTCACAAGGGGTTCTGAGGCAAGCCATCCTCAGATGGTAGTCTGAGAGATACTGAAAGCGAGGAGAATAATGAAGAGTTGCTTCTGACAGACTCTTTGCAAAAGTGCTGAGAATTTCACTGTGGATGATCTGCTCATTTACTCTGATTCCCTAGGACTTGAGCAGTTCAGGGTAAAATGCTTGAGCAGTTCAGGGTAAACTCCTTTCCCTCTCCTCCCACATAGGAGTAAACCCTTTACACTATAGATAAGACCACCTTAATGTGAGTCTATTTATCAGGTTAGAGCAGGACGGGCCGGAGTCATAGGATCAAGTCTGAAAGGAAGAGACTAGGGAACAGAGAATAACCTGGACTGGACAAGCAAGGATTGCTGGGGCTGCCAGGAGGAGGAGGGCATGAAGAGGTAGTGGGTGAAGGTTTGTTTTTTTTTTAATGGTAGGAAAGCACTTCTTTTCAGATGAAATGGAAATGGAAGCCTGAATACAGAAAGCCAATTAAATGATGATTTATTAATACACATTTGTTTTGTTTCAAATTTCAGTAAATTACAAAAATGAAAGCATTTGAATGGACATGAGCATCAGAAATTGGGGAATTATAGACAACGGTTCCAGTGTTAGATCAGCTTTTGGAATCAGATAAATACTTGCAAATTATAAGCTTGTTGACAGCTGGCTTTGCAATTTTAGGAGGGCTTAATCAAACTGATCTGGGTTCTTACATGTGGAGTAGCAGGAAATTTATATTTTCAAGTTGGATCACTGATGATCCTTAGCGTGTACTCAAATTCCTCTCATAGAAAAGCCACTTAAAAAACAACTAGGACATTAAATCAAGAGCTAGAACATCTCTGACGTAGAATAAGTTGGCTTTGTGTTGCACGGGCACAATCATCTTGCAAGGAGAGGATGTTCCGAGTTGATGCACGGGCCCTTCACTCACGGGCTCGGAGGGCAGACTTACACAGTTCCCACATAGTCATGCCAGGGCCTGAACTGAGAAAAATACCATGGCGGCCCTACAATGTTCCACTCAGTAACCCAGTTGCTAGAAACCACAGGAGCATCTCTCTTTCAAATTTGCACAATTTCCTTGGTTGGTAAAAATCCACAATATGTTAAAGTCCATAAGTTCATAAACTTACATTGGATTTCTATAAAGATGTAATGCGATACACATTTACATTTAGTACGTCTCCATACAGACGTGTGTGTATTTAAATGTAGTGCACATTTAACTTACATTAAAGAGTGCAATTTTTTGAGGGGGATAGAGGGAGGATTAGAGAGGTGTCATGCATTTGAAATACATTATCTAAATAATGAGCTATAAATAAAATATGAGTAGAACCCTTGGAGCCTCTCTAAGGAACAGAGGCCTGGGCCAAGACTTCACTTCTGACAGACTCTGTCACCAAGGCAGGGGTGGAGGGTGGGTGGTAGGGACTGGACATTAGGAAACATCTTACAGCATCTTTGACAAGCACTGGAGTTTTCTTTCATCCAGCTTTTTGAGTTTTCTTTCATGAAGCTATAATTAGGAGCAAGAAGTCAAGGAGAGAAAGCAGAGATAGAAAAACAAAGAGAAGGAAGGGGAATGGGTTGTAATGAGTTAGAGACGTCTGGATGAAGAAGCCAGTCTTACCATCCATAAAGATGAAAAAAAGGGGTAAGGGACTCAGAACCTTTTGGACGGATGCAAGAAAGAAAAAGAAAGGCTATAGTATGGAGAGGAGGAAGGGAAAGCAGAAAGGACTTTGGGAGGGTCCAAGTTATAAGGAAATGTGGAAGGACCTTTATTGAAACAATCCATGAAGTTTGTGCTCCTGCTGTGAGCTGGCTTTTATTGCCCTGGCAAGAGAGGAGGTGCTCAGAGGACTTTGTCTTGGAAATCTACTGTGGCTCCCCAGTGGCTTGGCTCTTCACATAGCTTTAAGCCTTGCCCTTCACTCCCTAACCTTGTTTCTCTCTGCCTGCTCCCTGTGGTCTCTCATCTCTTCTCTGCTCTCTCCCACTTAGCCCACCAAGGCCTGTCTATTCAAGTAGAACAGACTTTCATTTTCTTCAGGTTCACACTGTGCATACTGACTAACCCGCTTCCTGCCACTCCAGTGGCCCCTCTCCAGCTCCCGGCACCTCTATCTCTATGGTAACGGAAGGCAAGGCGATTGGCTGGATTTTGCCTCAGAGAGTTGGTCTGTACAAGCAGGCTTTCCTGGGGTAGCTTGTTCTTTTACAGTTAACCAAGATGCCAGGGGAGAAGAGCTGCCCCAACAGGATGGCAGACGACGGCCTCCAGATGTGGGCACTTGGCAAGTCTGAGCCGAATGTCTCCATAAAAATATGATGTAATTAACAGACCGCGGCAGCTGGAACAATTCAGCACCTCACATTGATTTTCCATGTCTTCTATTTACTTTCCGTTTTTGAACTGTCTGCCGTGACAGGAAATCAAAGAATTATAATGGCGTGCATGAGGGCCATAATGCTAGGTCAGCATTTCTTTGAGAAATCCTGAGACTAATCAGTTTATTATCACTCAATCATGCCTCTTCACTCCTAAATTAAAGCTGTCCCCCTAAAGGCTAAGAAATAGCAATTTATTTGGGGATATTAAAAAATCAATGTACTATTTTAAAATTTGAGTGGAGTATTTTCCAAAAAAAAAAAAAAAAAAAAAAAAAGGGGAAGAAAGAGTAGGCCCCACATAGTGTTAATTGAAACTGTCTCCTTCATACAAAGTTGGCAAAGACATAGATGCGGAGAGACAGAAGTGCTATATTCAACTTCCCAATTTTCACAGGCTTGGAGAAGTTACCTGGTGGAACCAAAGAGAGGAGTCTCATGCCAAATTTTTCCAGTCACTGAAATGAAGGAAAACAAGTCTCTCTATTTGAGCTTATTCGTGAATTTTCATGTGACGCAGGATTGGCTTTTTCCTGGTCTGTCACTGTGTTTCCAACTCTGGGTGAGAGTCCTGGATTAGTTTCACACTGGGTTCCTTAAAACTCTGGAGAAAATGAGCCAAACGCTGAGCTTGTGATAGAGAGAACTGGTCTCCACCTCAAGTCTGCTAGCCACATTCCTTTTCAAGACATACCTCAGGGCGTGCCTTGGTGGCTCAGTTGGTTAAGCGACTGCCTTTGGCTCAGGTCATGATCCCAGAGACCTGGGATCGAGCCCCACATCGGGCTCCCTGCTCCCCCCTGGAAGCCTGCTTCTCCCTCTCTCACTCCCCCTGTTTGTGTTTCTTCTCTAGCTGTCCTTTTCTCTGTCAAATAAATAAATAAAATATTAAAAAAAAAAAAAGACATACCTCAGGCTCCTTTGGTGTTGTTTTTCTTCAGAACCACTTGCCTTGGCAGGTTTCGGCTCTTGGTCATAGTGTAAGGATACGTTTTTCTCGGTCTTTTTATTGACTGGAGTAATATAACCCCTTCATAAATAACTCAGAAAATAGAGAGAAGAAGAAAATTGTCCCTAATTCTCCCAGTTAAGCACACTAGCTATTATTGTTTGGGGACAATTTGGGTCATTTTCAAATGCCAAGTTTTGATATGATCTTAAGCATAACTTACCAACAACTTTGTATTTTGCTTTTCCACTTAATATATGTCAGAAATATTTCAGTATCATTACTTCAGTAAATATCTTTTTAATTACTGCCTGAGCACCTGGAACTTTTCAGTCCCTCTGATTGATTTTTCCATGTCTCCTATAGAAATAGAGACACCATATTTATTTAACTATTTCCATATTTGGGGCAACAGATCAAAACCATTTTTCCCTATAGTAAATCCCATGATATGTGTCTTTATAATAAGGCTTTTCCATATATAAGATAATTTCTTTAGGGTAAGTTCCCAGAAATTACTGGGTCAAAGTTCAGGAATATCTTATGACTCGATATTTCCTGTTGCTCTTCAAAACTGTCATGTCAGTTCGTAAAATTGCCTTAAATGTTGGAGGGCCCATGCCTTTTTTTTTTTTTTAAGATTTTATTTATTTGACAGAGAGAAACACAGCCGGAAAGGGAACACAAGCAGGGGGAGTGAGAGAGGGAGAAGCAGGCCTCCCACCGAGCAGGGAGCCCGATGTGGGGCTCGATCCCGGGTCTCCGGGATCATGACCAGAGCCGAAGGCAGTCGCTTAACCAACTGAGCCACCCAGGAGCCCCGGGCCCATGCTTAAAAAAAAAGTCTTTTTTCCTACTAAATAGGCAGTACCGAGAGCCCTTTATGTGTGCAGTTTGATGATGCTGACAAATATCCTGGAGATAAACATTTTGGATTTTCAGGGTGTTCCCCTGCCAATTCTGTTTAACATGCAAAAGTGACTTCATTATAGCCATTCCTTCTACGTGTGCCCTAAAGTACGAAATCCTTTGCCTGGCTGTAATGTTCTATCTCTTAGACCTCGTAAAATGCATTAGTGTCACACCCTCTCAGTTTGGCTGTGAATTTTGAAGATGATCGGATTTCTCTTCCCCATTACATAGAATTTGGTGGGTATCCCCTTGCTGGGAATAACACCTTCGGAAAATAGGAAACTACCAAGTAGAAAGAAAGTACATTTTCTAGGAAAAGAATAAGAACCCAGAGAGATGGAGTGAGAATTGTACCACAGAGTCCCAGCAGCAGATGTTTTGGGTGTTGAAACTCCCACCAGAACAGCTGCAGAAATGTAGACTCACATCTGGGTGTGTGACGCGGCTGCGTCATTACCTACCGACAGCAAAATAGCCAGATGCTTCCAATTCATTTTAAGGACCAGGCGTCAGGTCTGAACCTGTGAATGTCTCAGCTTCCCAACTGACGACTTATCAATTGCCCAGGCAGTTCATGAAAATGTGGCCTCACGGGCACTGTAGGGACAGCTCTGGGTGAGGGCAGGTTGAAGCAGAGAGCAGCTGCTGTGTGTCCTGGGTCTGCCGAGTGACTTGAGAATAAAGCCATCAAAACCCTTCCCCACAACGGTGGCAGTGTGGCTTGTCGCCCATGTATGGGGCCTCTGAAGGCTCCTACTGTTTCATTTTTCCTCGCGTTCTTCAAATCCTGTGTGTGTATCTGTCTGTATGTCTGTCTCTTTCTCTCTGTCTCTGTCTTTCCCCTCCTCCCCCAATATCCCAGTTACACATTTCTTTCCTAGGCAGCTGAACAAATAACTGGATGATCATTCTGGTAGCAAATGGTTCTCAAGACTCCTGGATGAATACTGGGACTTTTGAGTACCTGGCTATTTTCTCCTGTCATTGCTCTCCTCTTACACTGACAGTTACTGTGAAAGTCGAGGGAAGTGGCTCCTGGTGACAGGACTCCCGCCCGCAGACAGACCCATCAGAGCCCTCAGCCCCCCCCTTCCCTGATTGAGTACAAAGTGTGCAGGGGAGCTCACAGGCTCCGGGGGAAAATCGTTCAATATATAAATCTCAACCCCAGGAGACAAAGATTACTCATTGTATAAATCTCAACACTTAACGATTGTCAAGGGACAAGTTTCCTGCAGAAACAGCCTGTCCACCCCACACCATGAAGTGAAGGGGAGCCAAAGAGACATATTTGCTGAAATCTGGGGACTCCTGGGTTAGACGCAACGTTAACAAGCACCCCGAGAAACAAATAATGGCTTAAGACTTGGAATTCCTAAAAAACCGTGTAAAGTGTCTTCCAGTCTTTGAAGGCACTTGCATCCATAAAAATGCTTCATCTGACTTGACCACAACGCTTTTATAGTCACCTTCTTGTAGAAAACTCACATTTATTATTAGACATTTGTTTATTATGCCAAAGGGTCAAACCTTTCATATGGGGCTTGCAAATGGCGGAGACCAAGCAGTTTGAATCGTTAGCCCCCCGAGGTTTGCTCCATCTCTGGTCGTCATTTGGAGTCTGCGCAGTATGCTGCCATCAGGAGAGAGTCGCAGAATACAAAGGAGCCACAGAAATGGATAAGCGACACCAAAGGGGCGTTTGGGACGGAAAACTAAAGGAGAGAATGGTCAAATAACCGCAGAGTTAGACCCAGACTTTTTTTTTTAAGTAATAATATTAACCGGCATTTATGAGCACTTCCTATGAGCCAGGCAAGGTTCACCGTTTACAATGGTTACGGTTCTTTAGCCAGTCATTTATTCCTCGCGAAAACCTTAGGAGATGGGTACTAATGTTACGCAGTCTTGCATAGGAGAGAATGGAAGCCCAAGGAGGTGAAATCCCGGGTTTCACAGCGCGGAATTCACCACCGCGCTCCACCTGGCTGGGACCGCGCACGCCTGCACCTGCGCCTCCGGGGATGCGGGGCTGACGCTAGCCCCTCTCGGCGCCTGGCGGCGGCGGTCACCCACCGCAGGTGACCGGCTGTGATGAACAAAAATGATCTCAGAGCTAAAGAAAAGTTGGGCTGTTGTTCACATGCCTTGTAACCCATGTTGGGCATCTCTTATTGAAATGCTTCTTACTCAGTAATATTAAAGGAGCCTTTATTGAGGTGTACCGACTGTTGTGGGAGGGACAGGGAAGTCTCAGATGTATGTCCTGTCTTTAAGGCATTTGTAATGTGGTGAGAAGATCAGCAGAGATGGAGGAAAGGTTAAAAAATGTTCGAGATCATGCAAAAAAGAGCTATGGAGGTGTGTACACAATGTGGAACACCAAAGGGGAGGAGTTTCCTGAAATTACTGGGCAAAGTCAACATCTTCGCCACTCGAGTTTGGGGAAAGTGGACAGGGAGAGGTTGGAGGGATCGGAATCGTATTTGGAAAGGTGCAAAAACCCTCCAAATTTAGAGCAAAGGAGAAGCATTCCAGAAGTTTGGAATTTGGAGAAAAGGGCGAAGATGAGACGTGATGGTCATATGTTTTGACAGCAGCCATTTTGTGTCGAGCGAGAGTAAGGCAGAAAACGCTGCAAAGTAAACCTGGAATCAGACAGCAGAAAGTCTTGGCTAATCCTGGACGGGGAAAGTGGAAACGGCCACACGGCTTGTCAGCTGGGGTGCTGCTTTTAATAGGTGGGCTTGTAGGAACTCAGCCAGGAATATGTGGCACTAAAGGATTGGAGGCAGAGTTGAAAGGCAACTTAAAATGTCCATGTGCTTTGTTTTTCACAACTTAGAACGCTTAGTAGTTGCTTAGAGTATTGTCTTCCATACTGATTCTGGGCTGATAAAAATCTCTTTAGCTACTGTCCAACTCAAATAGAACAACAAGGAGGGATGCTTGGAAGGATGCCATGTGACAGCCTTACCCCCGGAAATACCTGTCCCAGAACTGACCAGTAGAAGTTCATAACTAGCTCTTCACTAAGGATTTATTAAAATCAGAGGAAGAGACACGAAAAGAGGAAGATCAGCTGGGTCTGAGTCATGGTACTTGTTGAAAATTTAGTAGCAGACTCTGTAGGGTGAAGATGCAGCCTTTTGAGTAGAACCTGAAATGTTGTAAAAGGGGGGGATCTTGTAAAACTGGGTGACCATGTCAGATTTCCGTCCACGAGGCTGGTGCAGCGACTCCAGCAGAGTCTAATTTAGACACAGCTAAGTTTTCAGAGCTGGAATGGGCCATACAGTGTATTTAGCCCAATTTCTCATCTCAAGAAAGGACTTGATGCCCAGCAGTTTAAGTTACCTGCCTGACATCTGTCACACTGATGAGGGGATGGCTGTGAGGTACAATACCAAGCCTGGGTGTCACTTCTCCTACTACTTGAAGACTTCAGAATTTCTTCTTGGGGCTTGGGTCTATGATCTCTCTAAGAGGCAAATCTTCTCAAGTCTATGACACCAGGTATCATATTGTCACTGTTGACAATCTGGAGAGTTATTGGATGCAGTTATGATTGGATGGTAATTACAAGGACCAAGTATAACTGAAAAAAGTTGAGGTACAGTTTTTTACAAAGATTTATTTATTTATTTTGAGAGAGAGAGAGGGCACGAGCAGGGGGAGGGGCAGAGGGAGAGGGAGAGGAAGAGGAAGAGGGAGAAGCAGACTCCCTGCAGACAAGGGAGCCTGACTCGGGGCTCGGGAGCATGAGATCCTGAGTTGGATGGACAGTTGACTGAGCCACCCGGAGGCCCCTCGGGTTCTTCTGGTTGCAGACTCTGCAGAAGTCAGTACATTTTCCTTAGTTCCCACGTTCTTTTTCTCTCAGTCTAAGCCAGAATCTTTCCTACATAATCTAAAAAGCAGTTCCTTTCTACCTGATTGCCCAATGGCGCTCTTCCACTTGTGGCAAAAGGGCACCCATGCTGGCTCGGCCTGGGTCCCCTCTCATGGTTTCTAGCTTCAACAAAAGTCCTAATTATTATTATTATTATTTTTTAAAGATTTTATTTATTTGACAGAGAAGCACAGCCAGAGAGGGAACACAAGCAGGGGGAGTGAGAGAGGGAGAAGCAGGCTTCCCACCGAGCAGGGACCCTGATGTGGGACTCGATCCCGGGTCTCCGGGATCATGACCTGAGCCGAAGGCAGTCGCCCAACCAACTGAGTCACCCAGGCGCCCCCAAAGTCCTAATTATTTATGCAAATGGGCTTACCTCCTTATTTATTCTTCTCTCTGTCTTCTCTCTACTTAGTGTTATTTTTTCTATTTGTTAAGGTATTCTGTATGAACATAATTTTAAAAAATCAATGCAACCAGAAGTCATAGAATCCAACTGAGCAGCACCTGTCTGGAATTCTCTCCAGCTCCCCTTCTCTCTCTATCCACTGGCACCCACTGCTAGGTCTTTAAGGTCTTTTCTTATTTTTGCTCATATTTGTAAACAATTGGCTAATATTGTTAATTCTGGATTTACCTCTTGTAGACATTACTTATTACTTCATATTATGGTAGTGGAGCTTTTCTCTAATTATGCCCCTCTTCCCTTTCAATGTATTTATATCACATTTGCTTGGTTTCTGCTCAGGGTTTACCTTATTGTGTCTATGTAAATATTGTTTACTACTGAGCACATAAGTACTACACAGTACCCCACCCCCATCCACACGGAATACATAGGGAATACCAAGCCTCCCACCAGATGCCTGAAACCGCAGATAGTACCCTACCCTATGGATACTATGTTTTTTCCTGACCCTACACACCTATGATAAAGCTTGATTTATAAATTAGGCACAGGGAGCGATAACAATAATAACTAATAATAAAATAGAATAATTAAAACAATATACTGTAATCAAAGTTTTATGTGAATGTGGTTTATCCTCCTCTCTCAAAATATCTTATTGTACTCTACTCACCCCTCTTTTTTTTTTTTTCACCCTTCTTCTTATGAAGCTGGGAGCTGATGAAGTGTCTACATGAAGAAATGAGGTGAGGGGAATGACCTTGACATTGTGACATAGTGTTAGGCTACTGTTGACCTTCTGACCATGTGTCAGAAGGAGGATCATCAGCTCTAGACTGTGGTTGGCCACAGGGAACTGAAACTGCAAAGTGAAACCATGGATAAAGGGGTTATTTTCCAAAGCTTTTATATTATGGTGTGAGAGGCTCAAAAAAGTATTCTCTAATTTTGAAATTCCACAAGAAAAACATATTCTAGTTACATGCATCAGTTTTCCAACCTAGAGCATCCAGCAGGACTGATGGATGGCAAATGGAGTGGAGTAGATTACTGTATTTACCTTTAGTTTATTATATGCTTTCCCCCCAGAAATTAATAAATTGCCTTTTTTTCTCTGTTTGTATTCTATGAACCTATGACTAATTTTTTTCAAGTTCTCTGACAGTGGTATAAAATGTTTCTTTTATTTTTTATTTTCATTTTTTAAAAGATTTTATTTATTTATTTGACAGAGAGAAACACAGCGAGAGAGGGAACACAAGCAGAGGGAGTGAGAGAGGGAGAAGCAGGCTTCCCGCCGAGCAGGGAGCCCAATGTGGGACTCGATCCCTGGTCTCCGGGATCATGACCTGAGCCCAAGGCAGACGCTTAACCAACTGAGCCACCCAGGCACCCTGGTATAAAATGTTTCTCATGCAGTTTTCTACAAGTTGTGTTTATCACATAATCTAGAATTCCCCCACTTGCTCCTACTCCAACTTGGAGACTCTTCTCCCAAAGTTCTCCAAACCCCTGCACTCTGTCCTGGTGGTTTTCAGGCACATCGCACCCTTGCTTTGGGATTTCTTTTGTATATTTTCCTGTGATTGATTTTCTCCTCTCTCCTTTTTCTGTATTCCAGATTGTTTTTCCTTGATAACTAAGAAAGAATTTTGGTGAAGGCTAATTCCAGTTAACACTAGTTAAGCACTGGCGTCTTGAGAAAAGGTATGTGGGAGTTGTATTTTTTTTTAGTCTTTGTTTTTCTGAAAATGTTTTTCTTCCATACTCATTCTTTATTCAGAGCTTGGCTTGCTGTAGACATAGACTAAGAATTGTTTCTTTCTCACAATATCAAAGGAATTGCCATATTGTCATTTGGCCTCACTATAGAGGCACAGTGGCATTTTTTTTTTTGGCCCTTTGTGATAAGCTTTCTCTCTGCAAATGTAAGATCTTCGT
>PITA01006885.1:55974-96177 GCA_004023965.1 Spilogale gracilis
TAAATAAATAAAATCTTAAGAAAAAATAAACATGTTTTCCAGTTCTGAGAAATTAAAATCATTGATATTTTTCACCCCCCCCTTTTTTTTTCAGTTTTTTCTCTCTATAATTCCAGATGTTGGACACATTAGATTGGCTTCCTAATTTTCTTTTCGTCCCCAGTCCTTTTTTTTTTTAAAGATTTTATTTATTTGACAGAGAGAAACACAGCCAGAGAGGGAACACAAGCAGGGGGAGTGAGAGAGGGAGAAGCAGGCTTCCCGCTGAGCAGGGAGCCTGATGTGGGACTCGATCCCGGGTCTCCGGGATCATGACCTGAGCCGAAGGCAGTTGCTCAACCAACTGAGCCACCCAGGCGCCCCCCCCCTTTTTTTTTTAACTTTTTGAGGAGAGTTAACTCAATCTGATCTTCCAAGTGTCCTACTGAATATTTTCTATGATATCTCTAATTCCCCAAACTCTTTTTTTTTTTTTTTGCACCCTGACTATTCTTTTTTGTTGTTGTTGTATCTTATCTTGTTTTGTGAAGGCGGTATTTTTTTAAAACTCTCTGATGGTAATGATAAAACCTTTTGGTTTTCTTTTGTTCCCTCTACTGCCTCTATGTCTTCTTAGCCCCTTAAAAAAGTGTTTATTTGTTTAGTTCTCTTTTTGCATTTTTGAGAATTTCTTCAAATGTCTGGTGATCTTTCAATGTTCATTTTTTTGTTTTAAAGATTTTATCTATTTATTTGACAGAGAGAAACACAGCTAGAGAGGGAACACAAGCAGGGAGAATGAGAGAGGGAGAAGCAGGCTTCCCGCTGAGCAGGCAGCCTGATGTGGGGCTCGATCCCGGGTCTCCGGGATCATAACCTGAGCCGAAGGCAGTTGCCTAACCAACTGAGCCACCCAGGCACCCCTCAATGTTCATTTATGGTTAAGCACTGTTGCAGTAAAAAGCCAATAGGAAACTGTGTGTAGGGGAGTGGCTTGTCCCTTGGTAAGTATTGTTAGGAGGTGAGCTGGCTTAGTTGATGAGCAGTTCACATGGAGCCTCTGTGGAGATTTTCTCCAGGGCAAGTGAATGCCTTTGGAGAATTTTCCTTTATGCTTCTGCTTGGGCTGTATATATCCAGATACTCATGTTCCATGAGGAGAGGCAGGAAGGGTGCTTGGAAAACAGACTTTCACCTAAGTGCCTTGTCTTCAGCCTAGCACTACTATGCCTGTTGTTACCCAAGTCTGGAGAGTCTCTGACTCAAGTTC
The DNA here is from genome assembly GCA_004023965.1 of Spilogale gracilis. NCBI lineage: Eukaryota > Metazoa > Chordata > Mammalia > Carnivora > Mephitidae > Spilogale > Spilogale gracilis. The sequence goes on from PITA01006885.1 coordinate 57,224, forward strand.
TCTAAAAATACATTCTTGCCTTCCTGAAAGGGGTAGAGCAGGGATGGGTTGTTGGAGGCTAGTGAGCAGGGCTGGTGCTTGGTAGGCGAAGAGACACAGACATACTGTACACATAGACTTTCATCAGCACCTCGTTTCGAGGCCCATGTCTCACCCTCAACCATGGAAGAAACTGGAGAGTCCATGTGCCCCGTCTCTCCAGGTTCGGTGGGTGCACCTGCTCCTCGCTAGCTTACAGCTTCTTCCACTTTGCTGAGCTAACTGCCACTCCTCCATTACTTTGTATTTCCCCCAAAGTGTGTCGCCAGTTCTCATTCACTGATGTTCCCTCTCCAGTTCTCATTGACCTGTGGATTTACATCTTTTTAGTTCTTCCACTAGCATTCTCTCCAGGTCCTGGATGGGAGAAGAGATAAGTGTGTATACTCTACTTACCATGTTTGACCGAAATTCCCTTCTGTTTATCTGAATTTTAGATTACATGTAGCAGATTTTAAGTACAGAGGGCACCAGAGATTGTATAGTTCATGGCTAGTTTATAGTAAACAAAAAATCCTTTGTGTCTCAGAGACCCCCCATGGGGAGCATCCCTGCCAGGTGGCCGCCTGCCTGGAGGTTGGGTCTGTTGGCTTCTGGAATCCTTTACTCTACCTGGCTTCAATGTGGCCAGGGCCAGAGACACCTCAGGGAGTCGTCTCCCTGTGAGCAGCTGCTGGAACATCAGGCATATGAACATGGGAGACAGACTTCTAAAATAGCTTTTGTATAATTAATTAAGGTCTGGAGCAGTAATTTTCCTATTTATTCATAGTGTTCATACTCCAAACTGCCCATCACATTTATTAAAGGGAGAAATACACAAAGAAACAAACCTGGGGTTATGTCTCATGGAAAGCTTGTCAAACAGGAAAGCATTACATATGCTTTTTCTTCTTATCTGCCTCCCTCGACTTGAGAACGGGTCACCACTAGCGCAACAGAAGACTATGCTCATTGCTGTCTGCCACACTGCATAGATGTCCTGTAGAGACCTGGACAGGAGCACTGCTCGGTGTAAGGATGCAACGAATATAAAGAACAACAGAAGGGCGCCTGGTGGCTCCGTGGGTTAAGCCTCTGCCTTCGGCTCAGGTTATCATCTCAGGGTCCTGGGATCTAGGCCTGCGTCAGGCTCTCTGCTCAGCGGGGAGCCTGCTTCCTCCTCTCTCTCTGCCTGCCTCTCTGCCTATTTGTGATCTCTCTCTCTGTCAAATAAATAAATAAAATCTTTTAAAAAAAGAGCAACAGAAGACAGTTAAGACTTAGCAATCAAGAAAGTGCTGTACAGAAAATAGTGTAAAGACAAAACAATCATAAAAAAATCTACCCCCCCAAACACATCAGAGATAAAACCCACTCTTCCTTCTTTTGTTTGTTTTGTTTTCAACCAGGGGAGGAAACTTTGAATGGCTGAGTTTCAAAGATTCTTAAGAGACTTACTAGGATTTGATTTGTGCCTACAATTTATTTTTCTTTTTTTACCTCCACAATATTCATTAAATGTCATTGTTGTTTTGAAAACATAATGCATCAATGGAAAATTAGAAACAGGGCTTAGATGTACATCTGTTTCTTCCTAGGCAAAGCTTGGTAAACATTTGGATGCTACCTGAAGCATATGAAGGTCCCTTGTATGGGCAGAATTATGTGCCCCTCCAATTTCATATGCCGAAGTCATAACTTCTAGTACTTTAGAATATACTAGAATACTCTATATATACTTCTAGTGCAGTATATACTGTATTTGGAGATGGAACCTAGAAAAGAGGTAATTAAGTTTAAATAGGTCAAATGGGTGGGCCCTGATCCAGTCTGCCTGGTGTCCTTCCTTATATGAAGAGGGTGTTTGGATACACAAAGACACAAGGGATGCATGCACATAGTGAGAAGGCAGTCATCTGCAAACCCAGGAGAGACAACTCAGGGGAATGAAACCTGTTGACACCTTGACCTTGGGCTTCTGGCCTCCAGAACTGTGAGAAAATATATATCTACTATTTAAGCCACCCAGTCAGTGGTATTATGCTAGGGTAGCTCTAGCCAACTAATGCAGTTCCTAGCTCTTTCTACCCTATTTGATTTAAAATCTGAATGTAATAAGGAGCATAGAAAAACTAAGAATCAGGCACTTCTAAAAGTTAACCGATAGCTGAAAAGTCAGGTAGTAGATCACAACTGCTAAATGTATCACACATGGAACCGCTTTGGCTCTATCACCTGTAGATCTGAAGAGCTAGAGCTGGAGATCTGAGGTGTTGAGTCGGCCTGGGCTGTTCCTTTAGTGTGGGAACTTGGAACCTCAGACTCTCCCCGGAGTTGCCCTCCTGGCTGGTCCTCAGGTGGGCCTGGCAGAGGACGGGTGGGAATGCCTGGAAACTCCCCACATGGTGGGGACTAAACCAGAGGGTCTGAAAGGAGAGTGGAAGAGTAGGTTGAGGGAATTCCCTGGTGGTGGGTTTTCCTTGATGGGAGTGGATTCAGGGGCCCGGCCTCGCTCACACACGAATCAGCACGGAGAGAAATACACCTTAGGCTTTCAAAATGCTGCTCTGGGAAGCTTGAGAAACAGCCCCTCACTGAGAAGATCTTCAATCAGCAGAGCCTTCTGGTGGCACCTGAGCAATATGATTTCTATAATTCAGGCTGAGGGAGAAAGGCAAAAACCACTGTATTCATTTAACTAGATACCAGACGTGCTCGTGTTTGGGCAGAAACTGGGCTGAGGAAAGAGATTGGTGCCGGCCTGGTTGCAGTCTCTAGCCGTGTGGTTGCATGCTGTCACCAGTCACCAGAAGCCAGCAAAGGAAGCCAGGACATCATGTCTCAGCTGTATTCACCATCAGAGTGTGTTACCCCCCTCCCCATTACTCCCAGTCCTCATGTTGACCAAAATCCTAGATCCAAACAGAGAATAACAAAGAAGAAAATTGAGGGGGTAGGGAAGAGAGAGGTGGAGATGGAAATTCAGGGAGACCCAGCAAGAGACCCAGAGAAAACACACAAAGACAAAGAACAAGCAGAGCGAAGGAGGCGGTCATGGGGAAAGCAAGCCGCCATCCCTAGACCTCAGATCCCAAGAGATTCTCATGGATCCCACATCCGATCTGTTCTTTTCTCTGCCTCTGGTCTGGTTGAAACCCCACTGGAGTGTCGTGGCTTAAGGAAGCCCATGGGTGTTTGCCCTTGCCCTTATGATATGGTTCCTAATGGACTCCCTGTGGGTTCACTGAAGTGGAACAAAAAGAATGTGGGAACCAAGTTAATATGTTTAGGTTTCATTGAATAGATGGTTATGTCTGAGATTCATTCATGTGAGGTGGGCACCTTGTTCAGGCAGGAGAATCAAATGAAGAACTGAAATCTGGGGGAGGCCAACAAGATTCCGGGCAAGGGATATTCGTTCTTCCTAAATGAGTCTTTATTGCAAGAGTGCTGCTTTTTCTCTGGTGCTTGTTAAATACTGTATTTATGCTGTGTATTTGTATACAGTGGGATTAAGGGACCAAACTGAATTACTGATGATGGTTGCTTGAAGGGGTGTTTGACTAGGAGATTTACAGAGCGTTCTTAATAATCTTTTTTATTTATTTATAGAATGTTATCATTCTAAACGTACAGTGCTGCCATCCCTTAGGAAAAATGCTTTCTATTTGAGGACCACCAGCTCTGCATGTTGATTTGAAAAGAGATAAAAGAGCATCTGGCCACCATCGTACCGGCTGCACATTCCCTCCCTCTTCATTATGCAGAGAGCTGATGCAATTTTTGCTTCTTTCCTCTTTATACAAATAAAGAGAACGATTTGGGAAATATGTCATGCTGGCATTAAACACCACCAGTCTTGCTGGGTTGAAATGTACACGTTCCATTAACAACAATTATATTGTATAATTAAGGTTTTGGTCCCCAAAGTCTGACTCGGAAGCTTCCTCAAATACTGATGGGTTTATCGAAGACATGTTAAAATAAATATACCCCTCCCATCACCCCCCTTGTGCTTCCCACCCCTGCACCCCCCCCAAAAGTACCACCGGTGCCTGTGCCAATGACTTGGTGTGCAATGAGTGTGGTGTTCAAGTGCCCTCTAGTGTAGCTGTGGCTGACATTAATAGGAAAATAGAAAAGAAGCTTTGAAAAGGCAGATGCCTGTAAGCCAAGCCCTCATTCTGTACATTTTGTGGGGCTCCTATGTACAGGGTCCACATGAAAGAAACTGGGCACAGAGAGACCATTTGGAATGGCCCCTCCAGAATGGGGGTCTCTGTGTAATCTTATTATGCTGGTCTTCACCATTCTTTTTGTGGGGTTCTCAGTTTAGGTTTAGGTGCAAATTTCCTAAGGATTTGCAATCCTGGCTCACACACATGTGTAACCAGCCATGGGGAAAGGGTTAATGAATTTCAAGCCCTCGCACCAGAGAGCACCTCTTGACCCTGTGGCCTCAGCACGTTTCACTCTCCCAGCAGCTGGAGAGAGCTCTGGCCTCTGTCTCACCAGTGAATGTTGCTGGTCGGGACAGTAATGGATTTCTAAGGGCGATTAACACGGTGACAGGATTTATAAATGATAGATTATGACAACACTCCCTGCTATCGGTTTTTTTCCTTTGATGACTGCATGGCTATCGATAGTCGTCGCACCAGTGAAACCCTCCATTTCTAGCTGTGATCAAGACTAAAGAAAAATCCTAGAGCAGACTCACACCTTACCCAGGAGAAGAATTGTTGATCCGAGGGCCCCAGTGACACAAGTTTGGTATGGAGGAGGGAGATTTACCGGAATCAAGGACACTAGTCTGGGTAGATGCAAATCTGAGTAGTCGGGCTTTTCCCCTCCAGTTCTCTTTGATGGAAATCTGTGAAGCAGGAGAGGTATGCCTTCTTTGCTGGATGTTCAATCCCTAGGCAGGCCTGCAAATAATATATGGTTTTGTAACTCATTATTCTTCAGAATCCCTAGGAGAAAAATGGCTCAGGATAGAAAATGGAAGTATGTTGAAAATTTTGGTGGACTTCCTAGAAATCTGGAAGCATGAGCAAGTTGTAGAGATGAAAATGTTAAGGGGGTTGAATAGGTATAAATGGACAATATAAGGTGGGTAGGGCAACATAAGTATTTTGGAAGACTCCTGTGACAGAAACTATTGATTACTTATCCAAAATGAACCACCCCATTTCTTCCTTCTTAGTAGAGCGCTGTATTTGTTTAACAATTGGGTTTACAGGAGTTCCAAAGACCTCTCTCCAGCCCTAGAGGCAAATGTTGATTATTATAAGACAATTGTGGGTAGTGTGCAAGAAGCCTCCGGGAAATGTCTCCCTCGAAAAACATAAAAAGAAGCATGAGAGGAACGCCTTCTTCTTTGCTGGATGTCATGTCTTCATGTACCATCTGGAATTGGTACAGCCAACTTGCAGATACAAAGGAGGGCTTTGTTAATCTGCTGAGTACAGCTAAAGGGAAATCTGCAGAGCACCCGCTCCTAGGAACTGACCACTTTCAGACTCTTGCTACCTAAGGTAACACATTTTTTCTTGGGGTTTTAAAGCCATTTTCACTGGATTTTCTGTTACTTGCAACTGAAGGCACCTTCGCTTATACAGCCACTATTTGGAACAGTGCATAACAAGAGTGTTGGCTTTGAATAATCAACACAATCAGAAGACAGTTCCAATCATGCACTTAAATAAAATAAGGAGAGTGGATGACACAGTGTTTAAGTTCCCAGTTGGTCCTGATAAGCCATGCTCTAATCCTTGGATCTTTCTGTCATGGAAGAAGTTAGTGTTTACAAAAAAATAAAAGTTCATGAGAACTTTTGGGCTAAAGTATTGATCAAACCTTAGGCATTGTGAGTGACATATTTTTGTTTGCAAATCACACATCTGTGAAACTCAGACATTGGAATTCTTAGTTTACAAAAGGGAATGAGATATACTTAGAAGTCTGCTTTAAGCAAACGAATCATTGTAATTATAATGTGCATTATAATTGACAAGAGAACTGTAAATGGTTTCCAATGCTGTATTTTGAAATTATTGCATCCTATTTAAGAATATTTATCTAACTGTCATCTTGAGCAAACCTACAAGTGAATATCACTTGCCATAAAGGTGGAATCCTGTGTGAATTTTATGACTAATGATCCTAAATAAGTAAGTAGGGTTTTCTGGACACTCTTAGGCTACACTTTGTAATGTAGGGACATACTTTTTAATGTACTTATCAGACAATGGCTTCTTTAATTTACTTTAGCATTGACATTCTTGGTAAGGGAGAACAAATGATGATGTCTGAATATATATGAATAGAGTTTACTCTTATAACAAGATAAAATTTAAGGATGGTTAATCAGTTATATACTAAGTTATAGGCGTATTGTTCATAAATGACAAGTAGTTCACAGAAAATGGCTATAATTTATAGAGGGAACTTACTCCCAGATTTTTCCAAGTTAATCTCAATTTCAAATATTCTCTCTCAATGCAGGACCAATGGGAATTGATTTTTAGCTTGGGGAATGTGGTCTGTCAGAGAAGACAATGTGCATAAACTCTACCCTGCAGCAAATACTCAGGTTATGTGTGTGGATCGGGGAGAAGAAAGAGGTAGGTGGAGGGGAACTGAGCAGGGTTGTGGATCTACAACCCCTAGGGACTCTCTCCCTGAACCTCCCCCTATCCCAGCAGTGGTCACCTGCTCCCTAGGGGCACTAGAAAAACTCTTCACTGTTTTCACCTCTCACCTCCGTAATAAATAATACCCTTTACCCTCTCCTTCAGGAAAAGGTAGCAGAGCAAGTTTGGCCTTCCCACTGGTTCCTTCCCACCTGGAACTTGGGCTCCACCAGCCTATTATATTCTTCTGTGTTCTGTTACAATGCAACCTGAAACCTATTGGATAATAAAATGAGTTACAACTCATAGCCAACTCAAGGATCCGATTGCCACACAGAGGCACATGAAGCTTTATCCCTGTGATGTGCTCTGAATTAGAAAGTTTCATTGATTAAGCGCCTAAAAAGATGTCATTTTGAAGCCTCATTTATGATTCAGTAGCAACATTATTGAAGAGTTAGTGTCCTTTTTCTTTTTTTTTAAGGTTTTATTTATTTATTTGACAGAGAGAAACACAGCTAGAGAGGGAACGCAAGCAGGGGGAGTGAGAGAGGGAGATGCAGGCCTCATGTCTAACAGGGAGCCTGATGTGGGCTCAATCCCGGGACCCTGGGATCATGACCCAAGCAGAAGGCAGATGCTTAATGACTGAGCCACCCAGGTGCCCCAGTTAGTGTCCTATGATGATGAATCTTACACTGAGAATCTTTCACATGAGAAGCATTTCTGGGTGTTAAGTTGGAAGCCTTTCCAGGCCAGTCTGCCCAGTTTGTCATAAGCAGCAAGAGAAACCAAGCTGATCTTGTAATCTTGTACCCCTTCTGTAATTTTCTCTTCAGTTTAAGGCAGCTCCGTGGAATTATGTTTCTTTGAATGATTATTTCCCTGGCACTGATAAAGTTTTTTTGTTGTTGTTGTTGTTCCCTAGGACAAAACCCAACAAGTATCTTTCACTTGGTAGTGAAGTGCAGTGAGGGTTGACCCATGCTGGCAGGTTCAAGAACAATCAGCAGAATCATGGGGGACATAAGGGCAAGTGTCTTTTCTAGGCTAAAATGTCATGATGCTCAACGTGCTATCAGGTTTGGTTGTTCATGAGGCAAGTACTCTATGGCGAGGGCTGTTTGAAATTACATTATTGAATGCTGTCTTTGAAGAGTTTGATCTCATTAAGACAGAATGATTACAAATACTCATAACCTTCATCTCTATATATGCTTATAATTATTTATCTATTCCAGATAACGGGTGAAGCATTTCTTGGTATTGCTTATGTGTCTAAAGAAAATATTAAAGCTCTAAGGATTTAGAGAGAACTGAAAAAAAAAAGATTTAGAGAAAACTGATAATCAAATTTTACTCTCTTATGAGTTTAAAATTGAATGATGGTCTGAAATCATTGTCCACTTATTCTTTCTTTCAGGGAATACTTAAGGATCCCCTTCTATGTTCCAAGTCTTGTGTTGGGTACTGTTTCTTTTTTAAAAGATTTTATTAATTTATTTGACAGAGAGAAACACAGAGAGAGAGGGAACACAAGCAGGGGGAGTGAGAGAGGGAGAAGCAGGCTTCCCGCTGAGCAGGGAGCCCAATGCGGGGCTCAATCCAGGGTCTCTGAGATCATGACCTGAGCCAAAGGCAGTCACCTAACCAACTGAGCCACCCAGGCACCCCGTGTTGGGTACTATTGATAGAAACACAGGGCAATGGACAAGGCATGGTCTGTCTTCAAGGATCTCATAGTCTAGAAGGGAGGCAGGCCTGCATTACATAATCATAATTGAGTGTGGCACATTGACAATGGAAAAAGGCACAGATGGTAGGCAAGTCCCAGGATGAGGACCCTGAATCCCAGCCCAGCACTATTGCTGGTAGAGTGGCATCCCCTGCCCCATGTGGGGCAGGACTTACTAGTTCTTGAGAAAAATGACACTTCAGTGATCTAAGAAGCTCTTTCCTAAAAAGCTTCAGCAAAGCAGAGTTACTTATGCTCTTCTCATAGTGTTACTTTCAGGCATTTATTAATAATCATTAATCTGTCTACCAAAATTGAGAAATGACTTTATATCGATACCTGCTTTTTATTCCCAATGAGCTGACTCCATGAGTTCATTTTCTCACTGAATTCCAATCATCCTATGAGGTGGTTAGAATGGACTTAATTACTGGGGTGCCTAGGTGGCTCAGTTGGTTAAGCCACTGCCTTTAGTTCAGGTCATGATCCTGGGGTCCTGGAGTCCTGGGATCGAGTCCCACATTGGGCTCCCAGCTCAATGGGGAGTCTGCTTCTCCCTCTGACCTTCTCCCCTCTCATGCTCTCTCTCACTCACTCTCTCTCTCTCTCTCTCAAATAAATAAATAAAATCTTAAAAAAATAAAAGAATGGGCTTAGTTACTATTACTTGTTTCCAGATGAGAACTCTGAGGCACAGAAAAGTTAAGGACTTTCCTTAGGTCATAGAGCTAATTAATTGCCAGATCAAAGGATGTGTATCTAGGTCTTTCTAACTGCTTGGACCATGAGTTTTCTTAGTCTATATTACAATGTAAAGTGCCTCTTACCCTCATTTTAATAAGTATCCCGGGCTGGTTGTTGCCCCTCTTTGGAAGACCAGTCCTTTGGATCCTGCAGTATATGACTTTGCACATTTCTTATATATTTCTGATTATTCTTTCCCTGTCTCCAAGGAGCTTTCCTTCCTTTTCCCACCAGGTAAGTGCTGATGTTTCTCTAGGATCTGTCCCTGTCCTTTCCTTTCCCTCCATACTCTGTAGGTAATTACACACATTTTCATGGCATCACTACCACATAAGGTGAGAGTTTTCAAACCTACATCTTCAAACTCTGACTTCTCCCCCAGGCATCAAGACTGAATGTGCCAATGGCCAGCTGGACATCTTCCCTGATGTCTACAAGTATTGGACTTTCCCATTGAGCCATTCTTCTTTCTATTTGGCACTAGAAGCTTCACATTATTCTTAACCCACTTGGCATCAGCACCACTGACCTAGTCACCTGAGCTTGAAACCTGTGAACTTCTTTCCTCCTACTCTCTCGGCATGTTTAACTGGATCACCACATCTTGATTTGATCCCCCCAAATATTTTCTGATATCTGTTCCCTCTTTACCATTCATGCTGCCACTGCCCTGTGTGTTTAAATGGGCTTTCCAGTGTGTCTGTAGGTTTCTTGAGAACACATTGAGGAAAAGGGTGATTGACACATTTATTTATACATTCCCTCACTAATTCACTCCACAAAAATTTTTTTGAGACATATAGATCTCCCTGTTACTGGGAAAAATTATGTTGGTCCTTTTGAGAAAATTAAAATTGACCTGGAAACTCTAGCCTTTTCTCATACTATTTAGATTAATTAACTATGTGTTCTGCCACTCTCAAGCCATAGCAATTTCAGAATGTCACCAGAAAGCAAAGATTAAATGACAATTCTTATCCATCATTCCCAAGTAACCTCTCTCAAAACCACCACCAAAGATTGTGCTGAAAAAATACTTCAGGCGTTGATTCAGAAGACATTTAGGCCACTTATAAGCCACTGATTTATCAGATTTTTCCAAGAATAATTGTAAAAATTTCAAACTGGCAGGGTTTTAGCAAAAATGTTAGTAAATCTACAGTAATTCTGACAGTATCTGTTTCTTTGTATATCTATTATAAAGTATATATAAAGTATATATAAGGTATCTATTCTTTGTGAACTTATTTATGTAAAAATGTTTATAGTTATAAAATAAAGTTTTATTTAATAGTATATTTATGAATATCTTCAGTATCATATTCATGGAATAGTCTTCTCTGAAATGAATAAAGATAAGGAGTGTTGGAATTGTCTTGGAAACAAGCAAGCGAAGAAATCCTGCAAGAGAATAGATTTTCTTTAATAAGCCAACTCCTTTGATGCATTTAAAATGTGATTCATTCTCCAAAATACTGAAGTATAGACATGTTTCAGAAATACATACTAAGTGTCAGGTAAAGCATACCTTTTATGTGTTATAATGAATGGTCTAATTGTGTATGCTCTCATTCTAGTAGGCCTAGAACTTTGACATTTGGTTAATTCAAAGTTAATTAGGTCCCAGGAAGAAGAGATGTGGAAGATTAAAAATGAATACAGATTCCTTGCCTTCCATTCTATTGGAAGATGGAGACTATTTCTTTTCTGGAATCCAGGAGGACCCTCTGACCAGTTTTGGCAGTAGAGTGTGGTAGGACTGACCAACTCTATTTCTGAGGGGGCCCAACAGTTCTGCAGTTTCTACTTTTCCTGTTTTAGACACACTGTCTTGGAAGCCAGCACGGATGTGAGAGGTGAGATTATCCTGAGGCCATCATGCTGAGAGGAAGCCCAAGCTTGTCATGCGGCCACCAGGAGGCGCTGCAGTGCCAAATGTGTAGATAGAGGCTTCTGGAAGGAGCCCAGCTGGGTGCCCCACCAAATGCTACTGAACCACTAAACCCAGCCACGGCTACAGGGAGCAAAACGACTCAGCTTACCTTTATCCAAATTCTTGGCCAGTAGAATTGTAAGCACAAAACAATATCTATTTTTAGGCCCCTGTGTTTTGGGATACCTTGTAATGCAGAAGTCCATAATAAAAAGGACTGACTCATACCACCCACCATCTTCCTAAGGAAAGTTTACTTAGGAAGCCAAATTGCCTGAGGAATAAGAGAGTAAAGACAGAGAAAGTGCTTTCAAGGATAGTGAGGCCTACATTTCCTGGGCATTTCCCCTTTGATTTGGGTATCATTTCCTCTTGCCTGTGTCTGAGAAACTATTGCCCTCAATTTGTCTCCTTATGGACATAGTTTCCCATTGTTATAAGATGCTCTTGTCAGTTCTTCTGATCACTCTGGGTAATCAAATTACATCAAATTATAGCCTGTTTGTGTCAGGCAGTGGGCCTCCAGGGGACACTCAACGGGGCTGTTCATCAAAAATGTAATGAGTCTCTGTACCATGTGAGGTGCTGAGTCGGGCACTGGGGCACACGCACAAATATGCAAATATAATACAATCCCTATCTTCACCAAGCTTATAATTTTTTAGGGGGAACAAAGTCACAGTCAAATAATTATAACACAGTCCAGACTTGGATGCTTGCCTGGGCATGGAAGCTTCATGGAAGATTTCAAAGGGACAGTGACATTTGATCTGGGCCTGGGACAGTAAATAGGACTGTGGCAAGAGGGAGACTTTATCCAAGTCATTCCAGGCAGAGGGAGCAGTATGAGGGAGAGTTTCTGATGAACTTAGGGGCCTTTGAGTTGTCTGGTGAGGCTGGGGCCTAGCAAGAATTAGGGCAGATGAGATCAGAAAGGCAGCTTGGGGTCTCATTGTGCAGGTCCTTGGACACTCACTCACTAGAAAACAAGTTAGGCATTTGTCCTTTTAAAAATTGGCAAGCTGTGGAAGGTTAAGAGGAAGGGGTGGCCACATCTATGTCCGCACACCTTTGGTCATGAGTCTTCTTTCTCCTCCCATCCCACATTCTGGAACCCTTTATTCAGAGACTGATGATAGACATCATGGGGAAGAAAAAGGATGAGTGACTGAAAGCAATGACCCTATAGGAAGGCAAGGCTGCTTGGTCGCCTGAGAAGTAGCTTGTCATTCTTACCATTTAAAAATAGGAAAGGATTCTCCATTGCTTTTGTGTGATTGTTTTAAGAACAAAAAGACTGGCAGCACCTGGGTGGCTCAGTCAGGTAGGCATCTCACTCCTGATTTTGGCAGGTCATGAGATCCAGCCAGAGCTTTGGACTCCATACTCAGAGGGGAGTCTGCTTGAGCTTCTGTCTCTCCCTCTGCTCCTCCGCACCTTGTTGTACATTTGAGCCCACATGCATGCTCTTTCTCAAGTAAGTAAATCTTTAAAGAGGAACCCAGAAATACGGCCCAACTCTTAGACGGTGTAGCATGTGCAGAAAACAAGAACATGTAACTTCGGGGAGACGTTTTTGCTGATCCCAGAGATCAAAGTGGGGAAAATTCCCAAAGCACTCAGAAAGGTCTTTGTTGGGTAGGAGGAGGTGGCAGTTTCTCTCAATCTGCGTTCTGTGTCAGGGATCATTACATCTTCTCCCAATCACAAATTAAGTATTGCTTCTTGGCAAGTGTCCCCTTTTCCCTGAGAGTTTCTCGAGAGAATTCTCTGAGGTCTCAGCAAGCTGCACTTATTTAGATTTTTGCGTATGAATATTGACAAGCTGGTTGCGACCTGTGTGGTTTTGTGGGAGAGGGGCTAAGAACCCGGAACTGAGATTGAGAATCTGGGTTCTGGAACTGATCTATGGAGCTCTATCACCCCTGGGCAGGGAGGGGGTAAAGCAAGGAATGAGTGCCGCCCTCCTCCATCTCGAGGGGCAAACAGAGCAGGAGGGGAGAAAGCCTCCTTGGACTTGGAAGCATGGAGGTAAAGATCTTACCTGTCACTTATTCAAGAGCTAAGTGTGTCAGTTTTTCCTTTCGCATTATTTATTTTGGTGTTTCCATATGAGAGTTAGTCTAGCTCTGTGAAATGATTTGGAAAGCTTTTATTTTTAATGCCATGGAATATTTTGTCTAAACTTAAGAATTGCACATTTCCTGACTGTGTGCACAGCTGGTGGGAACACGTTATGGGTCTGATAGCCTTCTTGGAGATGGTTTGTTGACAACATCCCTCCTTCCTTGCCTTATTTCTTCCCCTATTATTTGTCTATTTAATTTTCTGCTTTTTCCCAAGGGAATTTGTAGTTTGTATTTTCTTGAGCTATTTCAGTAAAGTTTCATAATATTCTATGATCAAAGATTTCTTCTCTATATGTTATATCCCAGTCTCAGTCTTCATTTCATCTGTCTTAATACCTTTTATTTATTTTTTAATGATTTAACTACAAGATTGTCAATTTTATTTAATCTACCCTTCCTGAAACAGCAAGCACTTTCTCTTCCTCTTCTCAACAGGCAGAGAGCTATTGTACTATCTCCCTCAAACACTGTCTTGAGGCCCCTCTGTGTGAGAGCTCAGCATTCCAGTACATTGTTTTATAGTACTGATCTCCTTGGCTGTGGCTAAAGCCTTTGGCTATGAGATGGGAGTCAACTTCTGCCTTTTTTCAATCATGTCTTTATCATTCTTAAGATCATGTTTAGTTTCCACAGTATGATGAGTGTCGGGGAGATGGAGTCACACTTCAAGATACCACTTTGCACACATATTTGCAAAAGAGGGTAAAAGCAAATTAAGATTACATCTGTTTCCAGATAGGATAGGGAGTATAATAGTCATAATCTTCTTGTCTAACTTCTTATCCCATAAGTCCATCTGCCATAACATTAGCAGAAAGCTGTCAAAGCCACTATTCTCTAAGAAGTGCATTGATGTGTAACTGACCAGTAGATAGGTTTTACCTGTGCTCTCTATTCCATCACCATATCTGATGGTCTGCATCTGGGCTACTCTCTGGGTGGTTTGTGGCTTTGACTGAGCACAAAAGCAAGAAGTGGCAGGTTCAGGGGTGCCGGGGCCTCTGTCCACATTACTAGAAGCTGAAGCCTAGCAGCAGACACCAACCAAAGCTGGAAGAAATCCCCATATTTGTTTTTCACTGGGATCCCTAAGTGTCAGAATGTCTCCCTAGCCTATAAGAAACAATCTTACAATACAGACTTTGAGAAAGATGGAAATGGTGGAAGATTACCTGGTCTACAATCACTTATCAGTGTAATGCAAATTACTCCAAGTGTCAAATCAAGGCTTGCATCTAGAGTGGCTTTCATGAAATGGCTGTGGGTATGTGTGGACTCATGGGGCTCCATTTATAAACAGCAATTTGAGTATAAGGCCCATTGGAATGCCTTTCTAGAAGAAGGATTCAGCACAAGGTAGTAGAAGGACCTAGGATTATAGTCCTAGGACCAGGATTTGAATCCCACTTCTATCACAAATAAATACAATAAATAAAATAAAGTGTTTTTAATCTTCTTGAGGTTTAGTTTCAACATCTTTAGAACAGAAATAATAATGCCTATCTATCAGGATTGTTGCAAAGGTGTAAGTCAATGGAATTAAAAGGAACGAAAGAGGTAAGATACCTTGCAAACTGTAAAGTAACTTAAAAATGAAAGTTATGTATGCAACAAGCATTTGTTGAGGACTAGTGTGCACATAAACTATACCTAGGATCCATAGCAATTTACCAGGTATGTTTTTAAATGCCTTCTCCCATTTTAGTCTACCAGTTGGAAAATTTTCATGAGAAAGCTTTTCTCTGAAATAATTGTTTTATATAGTAATATGTCCTTATCAGATGGATTTTAGAAAACATCAAGGAGCATGAAGATTTTTCAACGCCTGTTCCTTGCTTTTATTAATAAAAAGAGAACTGTGCCAAGGGGGTATGCCTCAGTAAGAAATAATGAGAGAAAATTGTTCACAGGGCTTACTTGGTTAAGTGCAATTAAACTAGCCTGTAATTTTTGTATTAAACTACTGGTAGTTGGGAACCAATATTTGGAGCTACTCATTAAATAAATTACCTAGATTAAGGAGTTTTTCCATGATTACAAACACAGGGGGGAAAGATGTCTTTAAAACCCATGGTCTCTTAAAATAAAGACTAATGCAAGGTTGATGAACAGGTAGCCCTGACTGCTGGCTGCTCCATGCTTGGAAACTGTTGAGAGGTCCCATAGCACATCAGAGGATGGAATTACAGTAGACCTGGGAACCAGAATTCTCCCGCTGCTCCTGCCTCTTTTAAATGTGTGAGCTTTGGCTGGCATGGGAATTCCCTGACCTCAGTTTGTGCATCTCTACAGGGGCGTAATAACATCTAGGTTGCCTCTTGCATAAGGATGTGGTGGTGGTCTGATTCCAGATCATAATTACAGGACAAGCTGATTCAAAGAAGTGAGAGGAATTCTTAAACATCAATGTGCACAGAGTCTCCTGGAGATTTTATTCAAATGCAGATTCTGGTTCGAGAGGGTCTACAGTGTGGTCCTGGTTCTGCACTTCTGACAAGTTTCCGAATGATGTTACTACAGCTGACCTGCATAGAGATCGCATTTTGGGTGCTAAGGGCTTCCACAATAGAGATCATTTTAGCTGATTTAATTTCCAAGAATAAATATTGGCCTCAGTTAGGGCTTGTTCCAGCTGTCCAGTAAAGTTATGAAAGTACTAGTTTCCTCTTGCTTTTTCCTGTGTGCTGTCATGTCCTCTTCACCTTGACGCTGGCTCTCCTTATGGTGCCAAGATGACTGCCTGCCAATCCTGAGACTTTGGTTCATACATCCTTAGTTGTGGCCAGCAGAAAACTGTTTTCCCAGTGTTGCCAGCCAAAGTCCTAAGGTTTGTTCTGATTGCAGATAAAATAAACTGTTTGGCTTAGCCCAGGCCAAAGGCTCCCCTTGTGGAGCTGACAGCGGAGTGAAATTCCCCAGACCCACATGGAAATCAGTGCTAGGAAAAAGAGGATAAAGTGGGTGCTGGGGAGACAACAAAGGAGTGTCCTTTGTGGAGGCAAATGAGATAAAGGTTTTTAAATCAACTTTATTTTAACAAATGTCATCTTAGATCAATATGAAATATGAGAAACAGATTGTTTGTGTACTTCCCCATCTGATTTTGGAACCCTCACTGAGTCAGGAAATATCTGTTTTTGTAATGTCGAATATGGTTGGAAGGTCATAAAACTATTTTAGAGATTCACAAGATATATTTTTATTTATTAGTTTTAATACATTTAATGTGATCTTTGTAGGAATCACCAAGAAATGTTGAAGTGAGTATCTCTGTGAAATGGGTGGAAAATCCAAGAGCACAGAAAAACACTTTTAAGATGGTTTGTAGTTTGGGTTTAGGTTTAGTCATAAATTTAACTCAACTGTCCAGCTAGACTTGGAGGGGGGTAAGGGAAAGAGGGACTAAACAGTTGTAATAAATGAGAAGACCAGGAGAGTAGAGTGTAAGGTGAGATTGAGGATAGGACTGCCCTGTCTGGGACAGAAGGAATGGTTTGCTAATTAAGACAAAACACAACAAATTTATGAAAGCTGTCCACAGTTGACCACAGTTTGGTCAACTCCTTGCTAATCTTGTCATTGTTATGCCCAATGTGTTCACAGTATCTTTTATCGTGTCTTTTATTCTGACAAAGAGCACATGCTTGCCACCCAGCCAGTCCGTCTTAGCAGTGGATTCAAAAACTGGGAGCTGTTTGTGTTGGGTCCAAGCATTTACCATGGAAAATGTGCTAAGGTTTAAACAAAATTCTTGATCAGGAAATTTCTCTCTGTAGATAGATTTGTCCTAGCGCCTTAATGTCAGTTATGTCATTATCCTGTCAAATGAACTCAAGATTAATTCTAGGAAAGCAAGAATTCTAATCAGGTTCCTTCTACCCAGTTCTCAGAGCATTGCAGTTTACTAGAACTTTGTGTACAAGCAATTTAAGTAGACCCAAGGTTTTGTGGTATAGGGCAATGTCTATGTACATGATGTGGCACAAAATGGATGAGGTTATGGGTCTGGATGTTGGCCCCAGCAAAGTCTGGGTATCTGTTAGGTAGTACATAATTAATAATTTAACTTCACCCAAAGAGTAAAAGAGTTTTTATCAAGATTGAGGGTAATCCTGGGAGCCCTGAACATGAGGTTGGTGTCATAAATGGGGGTGGTCTCATAGGCTGTACCCCTCAACTTGGCAATTGGCATCAGAAATGGGATTCCTCAGATGATCCTGACTCACTGACACATGTGGTTTGTAAAGAGAAAGAATGAGGGCCCTGGGGTTGATGACTCTTTGATTCCAGAATGGCTACCTTTGTCACCTATGGTATGGAACTACAATTGTTCTAGGGTCAGTTACTAGAGTTAAAGGTTACCAGTGGAATTTAGAGATGAATCCAGATCTCAAGGAGTTAGCTCACTGGATACATAGGGAAATGTAAAATGATAAGAAATAAGCTGATTATGTAATCTTGGCTATCACTAACCATAAAAGCTAAAATGAAGGTAAAGAGTGTTAGGGCAGATCCTGACTATGAGCCAAGCTCAGGTTTCAGCTATGGTAGTCAGTCATAGCTATGGTAACCACAGGGCTGCTACCAAAGGGACAGTTAGGGAGAGCAGGTAGCACTTTTGGAATTGTAAGCCACCAAGAAGGTAGTCCACGTGGGAGAAGCAGAAACACAAAAACCAAGGAACCAATGAAACCAGTCATTAAGAGTGTGAAGGAATTGTCTCATTTTGTGCCTTGGTATCATCAGTTTGCTGAAGAGCCTTAAATAAGTTGTGCGTGACTAGCTCAGGGGCATTATCTTTGGTTTTGGGTGCTGTACAATAAAAGAACATGTTTGGGTTAACTCAGGATCCAGCTGATCTTGAACAATCACAGATGGCTATACATTATCCAGACAGTTTTTCCCAAAATGACAGATAATTTGGTGGACTGGATAAGAGCCATTGTAAAGTATGTTTATCCTGAGAAGGGGGACTGTCCAACTCTCCCCATAAATGCCAAGTGGAACATTCCTGATGGTACAGCTTATATGCTTTAAACACAAGCCATGCTGGGATAATCAGGATATTCATACACTATGTCTCTTACCCCAGGCATAGCATATGCTGTGATTAAAGGAGCCCCTTTTGCATGGAGACCCCATGTTACATTGCTTCCACAATATTGAACAACAATCTAAGATGTCTTGTTGGATTTTTTATCTCAGTTTCTCCCATGAGCTTTTACAGAATTGAAAAAATTAAAATGATTCATAAGAAAACGGGGAAAGACAAAGTTGACCCAATGGGCTGGAAATCTTCAATGGTTTTTGAGAAATGGGATGAACAAAGTAGACATTGATGGGTTGAAGCAAAGGTCTTAAAGCAGCACTACCGGAAGTTAGGTAGACCAATGGGAACCCTTCTTGTTTCCCAACATCCCAACAGCCAAGGGCCTTAAACAAATCTTTATTGAACCCAGTGTGGAGGAATTTGAAATTCTGGAAGGCAAAGATGACAATGAGAAACATGACTTGCAATCACTGGGGACAATGGTTTAGCATTTAGACAACATGGAAGTTGACAGAGGAGCCAGGATCTTCTTGCTCATCCCCCATCTGGGACCCAAGGCCATGTGCACATATGTGGGTTAAATGGCTAGTGGGATTGAGGAAGAAGAGAATTTTCTGAGCTTTCTTGATATGGGATCCCAATGCACTGTGATTTTACTTTATTTTTAAAAATTCAATTAGCCAATGTATCAACTAGCCATCATTAGTTTCTGAATAATGTTCAACAATTCATTAGTTGCATATAACACCAGGTGTGCATCACATCACATACCCTTCTTAATGCCCATCGTCCAGTTACCCCATCCTCCCACCTACCTCCGTTTCCACAGCGCTTACTACACTGTGATTTTAAATCCTGTTGGGGAGGTCCTATTGAGGTGTACAGTTAGATTGGGAGGATACAGAGATGAAATAGTTGATAGGATTAAAGTGAAAGTCTGGATTAAAATTGGAATATGATGAATATGATATTTTTTGTGACATGATTGCATTTCCTTTAACTGAACGTCCCTTCCAGGTGTGGAAAGTTTGGGTAAAAATGAATGACAAACGAAGAGAAGGAGAAATCGCAGTTGACAGTAAAGGAGTGAGTAAATATATGATGCAGTGAGAGAATTCCAATATAATTCTGGTGACTTGAGAGAGGTTCAGAGCAGAATAATAATGATAATACCTCAATTGACCAGATGCCCAGAGAGATAAAACTATGCTTGCTAAGACCACCTCTGCTTTTGGAACCTCACAAATTTGGATAGA
This sequence comes from Spilogale gracilis, assembly GCA_004023965.1. Lineage (NCBI taxonomy): Eukaryota > Metazoa > Chordata > Mammalia > Carnivora > Mephitidae > Spilogale > Spilogale gracilis. The sequence goes on from PITA01006885.1 coordinate 76,727, forward strand.
AGTTTGCAAATCTCAGTGGCATTACTCTGGGAGAACTTTTGGTCATATAATATAATGAACTAGACTGAAGGTTAATGAATGAGTAGAACTTTATTAATATGTCAGTGTCAGACTCTTACTTCTCAGGTTGTATCTACCACAAGAGTTATCATTTGGGAAGGAGTTTTTGGTAACTGCTCCCTACTGGGTCTTTGGACCATGTGGTATACAACTTTCAGCTCACTGACCATTGTGTAACTATAAACCTGGATGACTGAACATTTGGAAAGCTTCTTGGGTATACTGGACGAAATATAGCTGTGGCATGCCTGATCCACAATAGCATGCTATGCACAAATACATACCATCCTTGTTTTTGTGGGTGGGATGTTATTTAACAATATGAAAGGGACTCCTGGGTGGCTCAGTTGGTTAAGTGCCCTCAGTTCAGATCATGATCTTAAGGTCATGGGATCAAGACGTGCATCGGGCTCCCTGCTCAGAGGGGACTCTACTTTTGCCTCTTCTGTCTTTTTCCCTGCTTATACTCTCTCTCTCAAATAAATAAATAAAAATTTTAAAAGAAAAAAACTTAGGGACGCCTGGGTGGCTCAGTTGGTTGAGCGACTGCCTTCGGCTCAGGCCATGATCCCGGAGACCTGGGATCCAGTCCCATATAGGGCTCCCTGCTCGGCGGGAGGTCTGCTTTTCCCTCTCTCACTCCCCCTGCTTGTGTTCCCTCTCTGGCTGTGTTTCTCTCTGTAAAATAAATAAAATCTTAAAAAAAAAAAAAGAAAAAGAAAAAACTTACATAGGATAATCCCCTCCAGATGAGCACAGGGTGTTATATACAAATAATGTATCATGGAACACTACATCAAAAACTAATGATTTACTGTATGGCCACTAACATAACATAATAAACAAACCAACAAACAAACCAAAAACCAAAAACAAAAACTGGGAGAAAAAAAATAAATACAATACAAAAAAACCCCAAATGGTCCTGGTAGGATTAGAGCAGGAGGCACCATTTTGCAGGTCTGATTTCTCTTGGGAACAGCGCCACCTTGAGATGAGAAAGGCTTATAGGAAGCCTTATGGCATATTCAAGCTAAAATACATCCAGCTGTGACTATCATTCATCTAACTCTAGAATGGAGGGCAAACATTTTTGAGTACAAAACATGTATTCTAACGACACTCAGGCCATTAGTACACAATGGCAACAACATACATGGTGGATGAAACACCACCGGCATCTTCCCTATTGAAAGGAGGTAGGGTTTGCTGTATAACAGCACATAATGGAAAATGGTTTTAATACAAGCCTATAAATTGAGACAGGTTGAATTAGTTTTGCCTCCAATTGACTTCAACTCTGAAAATAACTGTTCATGGCCAATTATAATAGTGCCTGTCCATAGGAATATCTGGTATATTGGCAAGTGTTGGTTGTGTTGGAAGGCATACCAAATACCTCTGTAATTCTCACTGATTTTGTTCTGCAGTGAAACAGATTGTACCATGACCATGCTGTGATATAAGGTAACATTGGCATTGTTGATAAAATTTGACTTCCTTATGTAAATAAGTCTTATGATTATACTCAGATTTAATAATAAAATACCAGGAGACTCAGTTAAAGCCTCCTCAGGATATAATACCAATAGAAAATGATTCATCTGAAAAAGAACTGGATTGACCAATCACCAGGTAATGGCTGTGCTAGATAGTTCTACGCAAGTTTATCATAAGGTACAAATAGCAGCTGATGAAATAATCAAAGTAGCACAAAATGTTTAAGTGATTGTAAGGGCTGTATAAGTCTAAGGATCTATTTAGATGTCCAAGCCACCATCTTGTTTACTCAGAAAAACAGCTCCAGGAAATATTGGCAACCAGCTCCTGGAAAACAAAGGTGAGCCAGACTGGGGGAGACGCCCAATCAGTTAACCCCCTTAACCTCCCGGTTCCAGGAGCAATGATGCAAATTAAGAATGGACGGCCAGTTCCCAATACTTAGGACCAGGTGGGAGCACCCAAATACCCTTAACATCCTGGTCCCAGGAACAATGGAAATGCAAAATAACTCTCGGCAGCTACGTGACTCTAGTCAACTCTGGTTTGTGGGTTTGCCCTATAAAAGTTAGCCTGAGAAATGAGGCAGGGTTGTTCTCTCTTTAGAGATGACCCTGACCCAGGTCAGTGTAATTCTTGATGCTTGGTGCGAAATAAAGCTTTGCATGACCTTTGCTTTTGTATCAACCTCCTTCCTGTGCCCACAGACTCCATCAATAAGTATGCATTAATTTCTTTAAATCTATCCCTATCCCACAAACGTTAGGCATATTTATACTGATACTATTGCTTTCTGCATCATATAAATGTTATACTAAAGGTAGATGCATGGACGGATATGATTATTTCTCTATAAGAGATCCTTGTCCAGAGGCCAGGGGATGGCTTGTGTAATAAGGAATTTAAACTTACCTGAGGTGAAGTCTGATTTTTGCTGGAGGTGCTTTCTAGAAAAAGTGTCTGCCCTGGCGGGCGGGTGGGAGGGAGCGGAGAGCTTTGGGTCACAAGAGACAACTAACAGTATGATTTATGATGAAGGCTTTGAGCTGCACAATATCTGCTTCAGAGGGGTTGGAGACCAAGGTCAGCCATGTGTGCAGTCAACAGTGTCTCCACAATACAACTCTGGACACCAAGCTTTGGGGGAGCTTCCCTGACTAACACTATTCCATGCCTATTGTCACATATTGTAGTCGGGAAAATTAAAATTGTCCTGACTCCATGGTGAGAAGACAACTGAAATCTCCACGTTTGGAACCTTCTGGGACTCTGTTCTTGGCTGATTTTAGTCTGCGTCCTTTATTCTTTCACTGTAATAAACCATAACCATGATTATTACAGCTTTCAGTGAGTTCCTCTAGTGATTTATGGACACTAATGACATTTAGGGAACTCCTGTACTCTGAGGTGGTGTCCAAAGTGAGGGTGGTCTTGTGACTGGACCCCCTAACTCCACAGATTTTTTGACTTTATTCAGACTATTTTTTCCCTATACACAACACCATCCATGCCTTCAAATATGTCTCTGCTAGAAACATTGTCTTTTAAATGGTTCCTTAGATGCCATTACAAGTATGGGATAATCCGTAGAAAAGCACCATTAAGATGTTAATACAGATGTATGTGTGAATTAAAAAGTAACTCTAAATGCATAGTAACCAATTTACTTCACATTAATAATTCAGCTATTTTTATTTGTTTCTAAACAAAAAGCAAAGAGGACCCAGTCCACAGAGCAATTGTAATAGTGTGCATAATTTTTATTAAACCAAAATAAAACCTTTTGAAGTTCTTGGCATATGAAAGTCACTCAAATTTAGTGTAAGTGTTTCCATTGCCAATGTGTTCTCTCTGACTGAAGTTAGAATGCCCTTCCATTCTCCTTTTGGGGCAAAAGGGGAAGACATCAGTACTATATTACAGTACATTAAGTCCTCTTAATAGGAAACCAAATCCCCTTTTTAACTAGAGTATTATTTATTCTATCCCATCTGTTTCAAATAAGCACAGTAAAGTGATTGGAGATGAACTAACGAAGAAAGAAGATGGCAAGGCCTGCTACATGAAGACCTTTAAACTGCACATTTAGAAGATTTTCATGCTTGAGAATACCAAATAAGCTGTGACTTACAAAGCTCTTTACAAAGCAATATTCTTGGCCCCCATTTTGCAACTGGCAAAAAACAAAACAAACACAACGACTACTGTCCCCCTCCCCAAGTGAAAAATCAAGCCGACCAGGGCAGGGCAATAGTAACATTATTCAGAGTCACGGAGGAAATATGAGGAATGTCAAATTCAGAGCCAGTCCCCCGGGGAACATTTTTCTGTTTTGCTTTTTTTGCATGCCTCGATATTGGATTTCAGTTATCCGATTTCGGTTTCACAAAATTTCGGTTGTGGTTACTAAACTTCTGGGTGGAGTGCATAGTCGGCTTTTGCCTCCCGTCAAGGACACGTTCCTGCAGGTTTGGTTCTCTCTCTCTCTCTCTCTCTTTCTCTCTCTCGACTCTACTTTCGCTGATGGATGGCACTGTGTCACGCGCACCACTTTGGGAAAACCTGATTATCTGACAGTCTACACTTAGAAAGAGGATGAAATCACCTAAGAATGGTTCATGTGCAAAAAGATTTCTCACTTAAGAAGAGCTCTCTGAGTTCGTTTAGTTAGCTCTCCCAGGTCACCACAAACGATGGAACTAATTCAAAGAAATTTTACAGACATGTTTGAGAAAAGTTTCTATCTCAAAAAGCAATATTTAAAAAAAAAAAAAAAAAGCAATATTTTCCAGTTTGTTGACACCCCCAGTTTTTACCTATGTCTGATAAAATAATTATAAGTATAAAATAATATATAATTAATATGAAAAAGTGCATGATAAAATAATTGACAAATGCAAAATTAAAATGTGTGTATTTTTGGTGCTTGAAATGCTTAAGGAAACATGAAATATATAGAAAATTTCAAACTCTACGCCCTTCAGAAAATCCTTCTGAAAACGAAATTCAAAATATCATCTTTACATGAATGGGGCCGGTGATGTGTTTTTCTGGAAGGAAATCCCCTTTCCAAATAACTGTGGTGCTGAGTGCTACCGCCTAGGTATCTACATCTGGCACAGGTTTGTTTCTGAGTGCTGTGGGAACGACCCCATTCCCTCACACTCCTGAACAAATGCTATCTGCATGTCTATTGGTCTTTATGGGGCACGAACACATACACTTACTGGAGGTGCCTCGATTCTTTCCACATTAGCTCATGAGAATCAAGAAGAATTCTTCAATGCCAGTGAGATACTAGAAGGTTCCAAATATACTCAATTATAATCTATTTATTCACATGATCCAGAATATACACAGTTTAATATTTTTTTAAGATAATCATCAAAACAAAAATCACAAATTAACAAGGTAAAATTTTACAGAGATATCAGGGAAAGGAACGATTATGTCACTTGGTCCCCAAGAACTACAGATCTGGGCCACCCTTTTAAAGGGGCACATGCATGTGCATTTTGTTTTAACAATAATTGACATAGTAATAATTCTCATCATGAAGTAATTTAAGTATTTCACTGATTATAAGAATCAATGGAAGATTCTATGTGAAAATATTTTGCAAGTGATGAAGCATCAGAAGTATGCAGTTAATTTTCTCTATCTCTTTCACTCTCTTCTTCCTCAAAGACATATGTAAGACACACACTGGGTTGTATCGATATATTTCCCTTTTCAAATGTTGTTGCTTTGATCTTTTTTATTAGTGTATTGATCAGCTATTGTCCATTACTTCAGAGGTAAGCTTCATGTGACTGTTTACCACATTGACAGAGAGATACCGGTGGACTCTTCATGATGTCTTGGATGTTTGGCAGTGTTGGAAATAGCAATGATTCAAAAGGGGGAACTTCTTCAAAACTTTCTTTTGGAGTTATAGAGTTTTAATTTATTTCACTGGACCTGATACTTGCACTACCTGTAAAGAAATGCATCGAGAAATACGTGGTACTCAGGATATGTGTGTAGAGGGCAGAAATACTTCAATAATCCCTGCTAATTGTACTGAAAGGAGAAGGAGAAAGGGAACCAAGTGTCAGTACACACTCTGCACCAGACATATAATACATACTATCTGTGGCATTGACATGATTTCTCCATTGTGCGGAGAAGAAACTGACATTCACAAAAGCTCAGTAATGTGCTGAAAATCACAGAAGAAACTGGAGCAAGATTTGGTCCCAGGTTATGGCTTTTAAGTCCATGTGATTTCCTGATACCTAGAAGAGTAAGGATGGGAGGGATGCAGACCAGGGTCTCAGACAGAGGAAACTGAGCTTCCCTGGCTTGCATTGTCAAATCACTCATGGCTTCAAACCCAGTTTTCCAAAGTCAGCATTTACTACTGCCTATATCCCTACCTTCCTGAGTTACAGCTTCTTGCCGTCCATCATCATCAGTGTCCTAAGTGGCAGTTTCTTCCCAGCAAACTAATTTGTCTTGAAGACATGCTCTGAGACTGGTTTTCTCTCTCTGTTGATAGAATTGACCTGGAGTTGGAAACTCTTGGGTCCTTGAAATTGAGCACAGGTGTGAGATACAGTTGGTCTGGTTTCCATCAACCAGTGTGGGTGACCTTGACAGTACAGCCACAACCATATAAATGATAGCATTTCCTGAGGGCTTACAACGTGCCAGGTGTTGTTCCGATCACCTTATATGTATTATTTTATTTAATTCTCACAAATCTACACATCCCTTTGTAATAACTTTTCATGTCATTTTATAGGTGAGAAAATGGAGGCATAGTGAGACCCAGTGACTTGCCTAAGACTACACAGCTGTAGTGAGGTGACAGTAGATTATGACTCATTGTTATTACATCTCTGGTATTCTGTGTTACCTTTCTGAGCAATCCTATGTGAATCATTATGAGCATGGATTTCTACGTATGTACTATATTTACCTGATGTCTTGGTTGCAAGGTGCTTGGTCCAGGACTCAGGTGTTCCATTCTCCATGTAGCCCTCATAGTATAGGGCAGTTCTGAACAAACAGAATGGATTTAGTAAATAAAGTTGACTTTTCCTACATGAAACAGAAATATCCAGGTATTTACTTGGTGAAGGCAGGGAGAAATAGCCCAGTCGGAAAAGAGGGCCATCTATAAGCCAAGGAGAGAAGCCCTAAGAAGAAAACAACCCTGCTGACATGTTGGGAAATAAATTTCTGCTGTTAATGCCACCCATTCTGTAGTACTTAGTTATGGTGTCCTAAGCAAAGGGACACAGATCCCACCTGGGCTGAAAGATAATAGGGACTGGATGGACTTCTCCAGCCCTGAGTCCCCACAGAATCAGAATCTTTTCCAAATTTCCCAAAAATTGTCCCCATAGTCTGTGCCAGTTTCTCCCTGGTTGATGGATACTCAGTCTCTTGATGACCAAGTGAGGAGGATACTATCAACCAACAGGTGATGGCTTTGCATTTTTTTCTTTTATCTTCTTGTTCTTGGTTTCAAACATGAACGGCAGTCTAACGTGTTGAGATATTAATTTATACCTTACTTTTAGTGCTGGAGGATGCTTGATGGAATTATTAGTGTATCTCCTGCCTCCATCCCAAGAAGGAAGTTAATTTTTCTCCCCTATATTTTTAGCTCCTAGCCTTAGGGGATTGGTAAAGTCTTTCTGTCAGAGCCACCAAGATAAGTTCTATGTCATAGCTGTGTGATCTTGGAGAGTTCCTTAATCTCACTAAGCCTCAGGTTTTCTTATCTGGAAAATGGGGATAATTATGGTGCCATCTCATTGGCTTGTTGGGAGGTTAAAATAAGGTAATATCTGGAAAGGTCTATGAGATATGTCTATATCTTTATCTATACCTATATCTGTATCATCTTTATCTATATTTATCCCACTCCTCGCTATTGCTTTTGGGGTCCATATTGAGTAATGCATAACTTATTTGGAAGGCCTGTAATTAGGAGAAAGTTACTGTGAGCATTTGGGTGGATGAATTGTGCTCACTAGATAGGGGGCAGCTTCCTGGAAATTAAGAAATGTGTTTCTTTAGTGGAGAGGCATCCATGAGTTTTGGAGAACTGGACTCTGTTTATAAGCCATGCCCTTCCTTGGGGCAGGAAGGACCCTAGCCACTAAGTGAGGAGGTCCTGTGTGGAATAGTCATGGAGGGGATCGAGGACCCCCACCCAAGCACCAGCACCTACTGCATGGCCACATCTGGATGCCCAAAGGAAGAAGGGGAAGATGGGAAACTAGACACTGAAGGTCTGGTTCCATCCTCAATTTTCTGTATCCATTTCAGCTCCTGATTGTGCTGAAGGGCAAGAGAGCCCCAATAAGGACCACTCTTAAGCATCTTGCCTTCCCTGGACCACTGGGTCTCAGAGACTTGATCTGATCTAGAGAAATAAAAATAGGTGACCGTTTTTGCACCTGAGAATTGCATCCCAAATTCATACTGCTTACAAGTATTTATTGACTTTATTTTCTTTGTTTATAAAAATTTCAAAAACTCAGTTTGTAAAATTTGAAAAATAGAGAAAAACACAAAATAAAATAAATTAATATTCCCTGTAAACTTACCACTTGGGACTAACCACTCTTAAACAGTATTTTTTCTGAGTTTGTACTATGTATATATAATACATATATAGTTACAGAAGTGACACTATACTATGAATAATTTTTATCCTATTTTTCATTTAACACTGTTCTAGGCATTTTCTCATGTAATACAAAATTCTCCATAAAGCCCATTTAAATGCTGCATGAACCCTGTTTTTCAGAAGTGCTTTAGTTGATTTATCTTATTCTTTATTATTGGAAAGTTAGATTGTTTTTAGTTTTGGACTCTATTAAACATTGTTGTAATGATTTTTTTTGTGTTCCTGACTCATTTCCTGGGAATTTTACCTAAAAGCTATTCTCTCTCTCTTATTTCTAGTGTAATATTTTATTTTAATCTTAAAAAGCTTATCTTGTATTTTCTTAAATCCATTGAAATCCAAAAATATTTATTCCAAGAACCTTATTTTCTTCATAACATTTTCCACTCACCCAAATACCCTCATTTTGAGGTGGTTGAGGACTGTCCAAATGGCACTTTAGCAAGATTAGGAAAACTTCCATTCATTCATTTAAATTAAAGTTTCCTTAGCTGCAGCCAAAAGAACACTCCCCAAAATTCATCCAAAATTAAAGTTATGTTGATTATTGGTTTTGGTGTTATTTGCACATCTGGCCACCTTCAGAGGGTCAACTACTTTACTCAAAACCACCTTTAGCAAAATTGTAAAGGAGTAGGAAGTGGGCATCCTCAAAGTCATAGCAAGATGGTACCTCATCATAACGTGCCAACTGGTTGTTGCTTTCCATTCTTTCCTGGAGCTGTGTCTGTTTGTGAGTGTGTGTGTGTGTGTGTATGCATGCCTACTTATGTGTCCTATGTACATGTGTGTTTGTGGGCCTGGTAGAAAGAAGTTTTAGTTATCCAGAGTCCCAAACTATCCCTAGGCAGTACCAGGCAATTTGCAATGCTGGGTGTCTGAAAACATGGTGGGTCCTCACTACAGAACCAGCATGGACACACCCCATCCCAGAATTCCATCCTTGTCTGCTGCCCTATTCTAAGTGCTGAATTTCTGTTTTCCCAGAGGGTGGCAAGTTTAATTTGCAATGAAATAGAATATACAACTTCCTGGTGTTATGCCTAAAACAAAGGAATCCTCCTTCCTGGCTTTGATCTGTGATAGAAATATTGGCTTGTCAAGGATGACTATATGTGGAAGGTGCATTTGTCCATCCTCGTCAAGTTTAGCCCACTTTGGACCAGGTCCTGCTTCCCATAGTCAGAGCCAACGGTGCATTTTCCTTGCTTCTGATGAAGAGTAACAAGGACTTTTGGTTTTGGGGATCAGATGGAGAGTGATTCTCTTTGAAGCTTTCACAAAGCCAGCAAGAATTCCACACCATTTTGAGTGCTGCAGGTGAAGAATTTAACAGCTGGTGGGAGTGCAAATTAGAGCCAATTATAATTTGATTGACCTGCCTTGACAATAAAACTGTCTTTCCTAATTTAAAATGCCTAGCAGGATCCTCTCTGCTCGGGTAAGGTGGTGATTTCAAACGAAGAGCAGCTCAAACTAGGAAATTCTTTAACAATGCTGTGACAGTAATAAAGATTTATTTATATAGCACCTTTTTTTTTTTCTCTTGGACTGAAATGACTGTGTTCAAACTGAGGAATAGCACATTATGCAGGGGAATGAAAAGGACTGGCTTGGCAGAAATGACTCAAGAGTGGCGGCAGCCGAAGTAGAAAACGCATGTAAATTTTGGAAAGTAGTGAGGAAAGGGGAGAGTGTCTCAGCTCCAAAGCGTAATGCCAGTTGTCACAATATTTGTAGAGAAACCAAATGTAGAATTGAAAAGTGTATTTTTTGGAACTGTTTAAAAATGGCATATGAGAAAGAACTTTTTCTTCCTGTGTTTGATTTTAAAGCTAATTTATTCCATCACCCTATTTAAATAGGTCATAGAAAGCTTCAAACTCCAGTTTAGATCAGTTTGGCCTTCCCTCCTCCTTCTTATTCATGCTGGTAAGGGTTTATTGAACTATTTAGACTTTATAAGGAAAGGAGTTGGTTGCCTTGAAATGATTCTGTGTCATTTTTATAATTTCTATAAAATTAACAATAATTTCTATAATTTGTTGCAGGTGATGTGCATGACCCATACTTCTGGCTTCTGGAAGGCAGCGCTCCAAAGAGCCAGCTGTCCTACACCCAGGCAGAGACTGAACAGATCTACCCTCCACTCCCACCTCTGCCACCTAAGCCTCCCTTGATCTTGGGCCTATTATCTTCTGGGTCTCAAGTTTTTCATCTGCAAAATGGAAACAATAAAATCGTTTTCATGGGGGTATTGGGTGAGTATTGAGATATGACAAAGATTTTTCTCTATGACCGACCTCTAGCTAGGCTCCTGGGAGTCCCGAGTAGGCCTCAACCTTGCTTTGTAAAGACTTGAACAAACATTAGCGTAGTTTCCAACAGCTCAAGGCCGTATCCCTAGGATGACATCTAGAAGGGCCTGCCTGAGAAAACACAAGGCTGCCCAGAGAGTTTACTGTGTGTTCCAGATGACACCTGAAAATAGGGCCCCTATGTCCCAGCCTTTGTGGGAGGGTAAGAGCTAAATTTTGATGAGAACCAATTAATAAGCCCACATGGGTTCGGACCAAACCGCTCTTCCGCCTGTGTAATTTTCACGTGCCTGACCCTATTGAGCCCAGTCACCCTCTCCCCGTTCCCTCGCTCTTCCTTTAAAATACCTGATCATCTCTGTGTAAATCAGTTCAGTCGAGTTGAATTTGGTTCAGTCTGGACCGTTTTCCCTATTGTAATAATATTTTACTGATTAAAACCTGTCTGCCCCACATTAACAAGTGTTCAGCTTTGTTACTCTTTGACAGATACCATGTACAAAATGGCTTGGCATAATGTGTGACACAAGTGGCTCCTAGGAGGTGGGGAGATCCTGTTTGAACCTCTGTCAGGACCTGCTACTCTTCCCACCACAAAGCCTACCCAGTCAGCTTGCTTGTCTTGTGTGCTCCCAGTGAGACTTTGCAATGATGGGAGGGGGAAGTGAGGGAGGAAAGATGAGGGCTAAGAAGTACTATAAGAATAGTAGTTAGGATGGATTTCACTGAGCCGCAGTGCCATTGCTGTTGATGAGTTTCTATAATACTAATATGATTTGGGCCCATTGTATGTTAAATACGCTTTTGTCATTGGCTCTGAAGTTTGATCTTTTTATCATGCAGTGTATATAAAAGTAAGCAAAAAAGCTTAGGAAAATAGCTGTAACAAAGGCCATGGGCTTTATGTTCTAGAAAAGGTATGGATCCTTTCCGTTTTTGGAGGCACTCTATCAGTGTGAATACAACCTGAGTTTTACTGCCTTCAACTGGATGACAAGTAAAATTACCAAAAGGGAGAGAAGCTGAGTTCCAAACAATCAGCTTAATATACAAACTTTTGGTTCATGCTATCGTGAACTGTATAGTGCATGTACCCAAGCTTCATCTTAATGGCTATAAACCTTCAGGAAGCTTCTACCTAAGGTGGTCGAATGAAGTGCATGACCTTTGTGACTGTGTTATTGCTTCTCTTTTTGGATTAGTTCTGGATGGGGATTAGGGTTTCTGGAAATCCAGTCTTTCTAAAATGAGGGCTTTCCTCTATCATTATTAACGTGGTTTCCAGGGTCACTTCCTAAAAATAAACGAGAACTTACAAAGATCTATGTGGTGACGGTTGTATGTACCCTTGTACACATCCGTGAAAGCGAAATTTTTTGTGGGTAACACATCTGGTTTAAAAAATTACCTTTAGGAGTATTAAGTGGCAAGCAAGAATCCCAGGAACCAGGTCCTGGAGCGCAGCCAACGCCCAAGCAGTGATACGATGATTTCTGCAGGGCAAGGCTTGACGGGGCTGGATCTGTGCGGGTGATAGAGGGGAGCAGGATGCTCTGGCAGCTGCTGTCTGGTGAACTGAGACAGGGCATTCACAAGGTGGGCAGACAGATGCCTTAATGACCCACTAAAGAATAACCACACGCAATACAACATAGCTGTGAAACGTGGGGAAACAATGGCAGCAGATGGACAAAAACCTGGCTCACAGCAAGCAGGGAGAGGCAGCTCATTTATAGCAGAAAGCCCTGTTTGGCTCAGGGAGGGACAGGATTCCAGACACATACCAAGCCTGCAAATAGCAACAGGCCCTATAAACAGCATACAACCCTTGCAAGTATTTATTGACTGCTTTGCCGTGTGTAGCACACTTGGCTAGGAGCTATGTGATGAAGCAGGGATGAAGACAGGCTTACTGACTTCAAGGAGTTTAGAGTCTAATGGATAGGCAGTGTGTTTCTGTTATATGATAGCCTCTGGGAATTATTTTGTGGTTACTAACAATGCTGGCATTTAACATTCTTCGAAGTCTGGTTATTCCTTTCCCAGGTCTTGGATGGCATGACTTCAAAACCAAAGATGATGGAGGTTTAGAGGAGAAGAAGCCTGCACATAAGAGTTGATGAGTCACGTCTCCAGCGACTTTGCACCAAGATTGTCCAATAGCTAAGACTGTTGAATGCAACTACTGTGCTTCAGTTTATAGTCACAAAGTACAGGGTCACCTCCCTGTGAATACACACCAGGAAGGATGACTGACACTTATCTGAATTTTAGCTTTTTCCAAAAAGGATATCTGTGGAAGGAGGGGCACTGTAGTTTCCAAACACAAAGCGCAGCCCCATTCTCTCAGGTACACACACTCAAATACATACATCTCCACATGCATTCTGGATTATGTCTTGTATTTTTTGGTTCTTGCATAAACATTCTTCACTGCTATCATAGTCATCATCACTGGGTTGGCAACTAAAGACTTCACTAAAAAAAAAAAAATCCCTTCCTGGAAGTTGAGTACTTTTAATCACCCAGACATAAACTTTTTTTGATTCTTTATAGTGGGTATTAAAGAAGAAAGGGGGGATGGAATTACAATGTGAGGCATGCTTAAGTATGGAGTCATCTTGGGTTCTAGCTAAAAAACAGTTTGCAAGGGGTTACACTGTGGAACTCTTCCCTCTGCATCCTGTGTTTTTTTCTACACCAGAATTGGCTGACACGGAGGTTTGAGTGTAACCTGCAGATACTGGAGCCGATGTGATTGCCTATCAATCAGATTTAGTCGTGACTCTATCATCACCAGCTTTATCATCCTCAGCAAAAGCCAAAACAATGATGGAGATTCTCCAAGGCAGGTACAGATAGCTTTGTAGCCTTGTCCTCAAATACAGTCGACATCTCTGCTAATGCCCAACCATAGATGTTAAGTCTGTGTAAAAAGAAGAGATCAACTTGTGATCCAGAATAGCTTCTAATTATGAAAAATTTAAATACAAAATTATAGGATGTGACTAATATCTTTATTAAACACAGAGTCGAATGGAGACAAGCAAAAATGATTCATGATTTCACTTTATCATATGGGAATAAGTCTGACAATATCAAGTGTTGAGTGAGAACGTGCAGCAATCTCTACACTTGGTAGTAGGAACGTACAGCTATTTTGGAGAACAGTTTGGAAATATCGAAAGAATGCTGAAGATACACATACTTTATAATTAACAAAATCCACACCTTGACATATTTCTTAGAATAACACTTGCATATCCATGGAGACGTGCGTAAGTGTTTTTAGGGTAGCATTATTTGTAATCTCAAAAATCGGAAATAACCTCAAGTGGTAAGTTCTTATAAAGGAGTATTATACAACAGTGAAGGTAAATAAACTATAGCTACACGGTCTCTATCTTGAATGCATTTTATAAGCATAATGCTACTTTTAAAAAGTAAATTGCATGGGGCGCCTGGGTGGCTCAGTTGGTTAAGCAACTGCCTTCGGCTCAGGTCATGATCCCAGAGACCCAGGATCAAGCCCCACATTGGGCTTCCTGCTTGGCGGGAAGCCTGCTTCTCCCTCTCTCACTCCCCCTGCTTGTGTTCCCTCTCTGGCTGTGTTTCTCTCTGTCAAATAAATAAACAAAATCTTAAGAAAAATAAAAAGTAAATTGCAGAATGTTTTATGCATTATGATATCATTTATGGAAGTTATAAAAACATGCAAATCAATACTTAAAATTGTTCAAGGGTAAGTATAAATGTAGTAAAAGTATAAAGAAATACAGGATAATGATGCTTGTTTTACTGTTCTTTAAATTTTTTTGTGTATCCTTAACCCTATATGATGAATGAATAGACAAATCAGCAATATCAGAACCAAAGTAGAAAGAGTATCATAAGGTCCATGGAAGAGGTGGAAGAACGTTACTGAAGGAGAAGAATTTTCCCCCTCTCTTTTCTCTGTTTTCCTCTATGACAACACATATTAAGTGCCTACTTCCTTGAGAAAATTAATTCGAAGAGAAAGGCAATCCCCATCCCAGTTTTATCCATCACAGTTTCTTGTTCCTGAGGTAGCTTGAAGACAAGGCAAATCCTCTCTCAGAAGCTGTCCTCTGTAAGGGACATGTGTAGGTCAACATGTCTTAAGCAGAGAATTTCTGAAGCACAGATATATTACATTGGAACTAGATAATGACCAAAGTGTAGAAAGTCTTAAATACCAGTGTCAAGAGGTGAGTTGATGTCATAAACATTAGACAGCCACTAATGTATGTCTGTATATGAGGAAGCAAGAAGAGAAAAGATAGAGAGTTAAAGTACACATACTTATGTATAACTGTATATCCAAACCTAGGTGTATCTTCTCTCTCTATACCTACCTGTCTGTCCATCCATCATTCTATCCATCATCTATTATCTATCTACCTATCATCTATCTATTTAACATCTCTCTAATCATCTATATATCTATATATCTACCCACCTACCTATCTACCTCCCTAGCTATCTCCCTAGCTATCTTTGTCTATGACTGTAATTACAACTACACCTACATCCTCTTTAGAATCCTCTAACTAATCCAGGACTGGGGTGGGGTGGGAGGCAGAGTGTAGAAGAGGAATTATAACAAAATTAGCTAGTTTCATTTCTTTTATTATAACATGAAAATGGAAAATGGAAACTTTAAGATGAAATGCCTATACTTGAATGTTATAATTTTAATCCTAATGATAACTAGTAGATTCTGCAAAGAGCTTTAAAGATGAGAACAGTACACACTGGTTAATGAGAATGACTATTATTGATGACAATAATATTAACTTGCTAGTACACAATTGGGAAGGGAGATTTACAAAGGATATTTTTCCTGCATAAAAACCAAAGATTGATATTTTTGGCTGTAGAATGTGAATTCAGAAATTAGTCCATTTTTTCACATCTCTTTTAGAGATGTGGCATAAGCCTCTTGGAATATTTCTTTTCATCTTTAGAGAAAGGTATAAAATAATTTTTATTTTAAAAATTAGTTTTTGGTGCCAGTGTTTTACAACATTGTAAAACCATGGTAGGTTCAATGGTAGAAATAGCACAATTATCCTAAAAATAGCAGTTATATTTAATCACTCAGTTTTTCATTCATTTACCTATTCTTCTACCAGCCACTTAGAGAACACCTACCTATTTTAGGCATTATGCCAAGCACACAAAAGAAAGAAACACACAGCAGACATGAATCACTCTTTGCAGAGTCCCAGTCTATAGGAGAGAATGGAAAGCCAACAACTTAAATATGATATATAGATTAAGGAGCAAGCACTATAAGAAAGAAACATTACATTAATCTAGAGCAGGATTTCTTTCTTGACATTGTGGATATTGTGGGCCAGATCACTCTTTGTTTGTGGGGGGAGAGGGCAGGAACTGTTCTGTGCGTTGCAGGATGTTTGGGAGCACTGCTGGTGTCTGCCCACTGGTTGCTGATAACACTCTCCCCAAGTCATGAACACTCAAAATGTCTCCGCACATTCCCAACCAGCTCTTGAGGGACAAAACTGCCTGTGGTTAAGAACCACCACACTATAGAATCCTACATATTTTTAAGAGTGAGAAAAATTTCTGTAGGTTTATCTAAAAATCATTATTTATCATTTCACTCATTTTTTTTCCTATTCAGCCAACATACATTTATTAAAGTAGTACTGGAAACTAGCATGAAGAGAGTATAGTGAAGACTTCATTTTTTAATAGAATATAAAGGGTATCAGGGATTCCGTATGAGATTCACCTGAATAATTTCTATATTCTTATGATTGAGAAATGGGACAATCTGGAAAGAATATTGCATAGATTATAAACTATGATGCAAGAATCAAATCCGTGGGGCGCCTGGGTGGTTCAGGGGGTTGAAGCCTCTGCCTTCGGCTCGGGTCATGATCTCAAGGTCCTGGGATGGAGTCCCACATCGGGCTCTCTGCTCAGCGGGGAAGCCTGCTTCCCCCTCTTTCGCTGCCTGCTTCTCTGACTATTTGTGATCTCTCTCTCTGTCAAATAAATAAATAAAATCTTTAAAAAAAAAAGAAACAAACCCCAAAACTTCTGACTCTTGATTTTGGCGCAGGTCATGATCTCAAGGTAGTGGGATCGAGCCCCATGTCAAGCCCCATGACAGGCTCAGTGCTTGATGGGGAGTTTGCTTGAGATACTCTCTCTTTCTAAAAAAAAAGACATAAATCTTAAAAAAAAAAAAAAAAAGGTTTATAAGACACATGCTTTATAAATACTCTCCCAGTCTGTAACTCCTATTAATTTTCTAATGGTGTCTTTAAAAAATACTTATAATTGATGAAGTGCAATGATCAATTTTTCCTTTCCTTTCCTTTTTTTTTTTTTTTAAAGATTTTATTTATTTATTTGACAGAGAGAGAGAGATCACAAGTAGGCAGAGAGGCAGGCAGAGAGAGCAGAGGAAACAGGCTTCCTGCTGAGCAGAGAGCCCGATGCGGGCCTCGATCCCAGGACCCTGAGATTGTGACCTGAGCCGAAGGCAGAGGCTTTAGCCCATCGAGCCACCCAGGTGCCCAATTTTTCCTTTTCAAAATGATGTTTTTCTTGTCAGATCTAAAAAATATTTGCTTAACCTAAGTCATACAATGATTTTATCCTAGGAATTTTATAGTTTTAGCTTGGTCTTAAATTTGGGAGGAGGGCAAACATCCATTTTAAGTTAATTTTGTGTATGGTGAGAGATAAGGGTCGTGTTGAGTTTTTAAAATATATAAATATTGAATTGATATTGATCCAAGGTTAATAAAATACATGAATACCCAGTATAATTTTTAGAAAAGACTAATCTTTTTCTATTGAATTACTTTGGCCCTTATGCTGAAAATCAATTGCCATATATATTTTGGTCTATTTGGAACTCTTTGTTCTCTTCTCTTTATCTATATGTCTATCCTTATACCTAAAACCACATTTTCTTAATCACTGTAGCTCTGCAGTAAGTTTTGGGAATGGGATTGCTTTCTTAAATTATTTTTTAATTCATTAGTATATAAAAATGATCTATATTGATTTTTTGTACATTGCTCTTATAACCTGGGATGTCACTACACTTGATTATTAATTCCAATAGCTTTTTTGAAGATTCTTTAGGATTTTCTACATACAAGATCATGTCTGCGGATAGAGACAGTTTTACTTCTTCCTTTGCAATTTATATGCCTTTTATTTATTTCTCTTGCCTTATTCCACAGTGTTGAATAGAAATGGTACAAGCAGACATCCTTGACTTGCTCCTGGTCTTAGGGGCACAGCATTCAGTTTTCTACCATCAAGTGTGAAATTAGTTGTAAGTTTTTGGTAATTACTCCTTGTCAAGTTGAGGAAGTTCTCTTTTGCTTCTAATTATGTGAGAATTTTTATCAACATGTGCTGCGTCTTACCAAAACTTTTTTCTACAACTGTTGAGATTATTTTCTATTTTCAAGTCCATTTAAATAATCTGTGTCTTTCTAGGAATCTTTAATTTATCCCAATCTTATGTTAATATTGATTTAATTTGAATAAAATATAGCAACTCTGTATTAGTACCGTTTCTGTCCGTGTCCCTTCTTAGTGTTACTGTCATATATGTTATAAATCTGTATTATAATATAGGCATATTTGCATTATAGTATAGGTATAATTACAGTATTATAACTATGGCCTTTAATACCTTATGTTTTATAAGGAGATTACAAGAAAAAAAGAGAATAGAAATATATACAATCTTCAATATTTTATATTTTCCTACATATTTACTGTTTCTAATGCTCTTCACTGATACCCACAGTTCCCAGTTACCATCTGTTGTCATTTTCTTTTAGCCTGAAGGCCTTAAACCTTAGAATTTGATGTAGCACAGGTCTACTAACAAAGAATTATCTTAGATTTTGTTTATCTGAAAGTGTCTTTATTTCACCTTATTTTAATGAATAATTTCTTGAATAATAGGGTGCCTTGTCACATTTTTCTTTCAGCACTTTGAACTTGTAATTCTACTGCCTTCTGGCTTCCATTGTTTCTGATGTAAAGTTAGCTATTACTCTATTATTACTGCTTTGCACCTGGTGAATCATTTTCTTTTGCCACTTTCAAGATTTTCTCTTTATTTTCACTTTTGCAATTTGACAATAATGTATCTATACGTGGTCCTATTTATGCCTATTTTATTTGATGCCTTATACTTCTTGGATCTGGTAAGTTCAAGTTTTTTTTGTTTGTTTGTTTGGTTTTTTTTGGTCAGGTTTTAGGAGATTACAGTTTCTTTAAATGTTTTTGTCCCTTTCCCTCTCTGTCCTCCTCTATTGGGACTCCCAATTACACTCATGCTGGAACTCACAGCATTATGTGATGAGACTTAGGATCTGTTAAATTTTTTCTTCTTTGTTTTTCAGTTTCAGTAATTTCTATTGATCCATTTTTTTTAAAGATTTTATTTATTTGACAGAGAGAAACACAGTCAGAGAAGGAACACAAGCAGGGGGGGTGAGAGAGGGAGAAGCAGGCTTCCCGCTGAGCAGGGAGCCCGATGTGGGACTTGATCCCGGGTCTCGGGGACCATGACCTGAGCTGAAGGCAGTCGCTTAACCAACTGAGCCACCAGGTGCCCATCTATTGATCCATTTTTAAGTTTTCTCTTCTTTTGCCATCTTAAATCTGCTGTTGATCCTATCTAGTAAATTTTTCAATTGGTCTTCTAGAATTTTCGTTTGATTCTTTTATATAATTTTTGTTTCTTTGTAGAGACTCCTTCTTAGTTAACTGTTAGCATATTTTTCTGTAACTATTTCAGCATCATTGTCTTTGATTCTTTGAACTTATTTATTTATTTATTTATTTATTTT